>JAWLST010000049.1:0-236862 GCA_037043885.1 Penicillium goetzii
TCACGCCCCCCCCCCCCCCCCCCCCCCCCCCCCCCCCCCCCCGCCCGCCCCCCCCCCCCGCCCCCCCCCCCGCCCCCCCCCCCCCCCCCCCCCCCCCCCCCCCCCCCCCCCCCCCCCCCACACTCGGCACTGGCAAAAGCAGAATGAAATGAGGTGAGATGGGGTCGAATGGTTTGTATCTTCTACTTTCTGCTGATATGCACCCCCCATAATCAGCTCAAGTCCAAAATACCCACCATTTCGACCCTTTTTGTCCCCTTGTTTTTTCTTTTCCATTCGAGGGTCTCGGCCCAGCCCAGTGTCACCCAATCAGCGTGTCCAGTGGCGACCATCAGGCCCTGGAACCATCAGGAACCACCAGGTACCCACCAATCATCATTCACCAGCCCCTGATGCCCGATTTTTACAGTTTGTTGTTCGGCGGTTTTCTCGCGGTCTTAGCGTGTCGATGGAGTCCGGTTCTCGTCCCTGTGAGCCTGTGAGCCCCGTTAGCCTGGTAGTGCGTGGAGGCAACTCTGAAAGCCACAAGGGACTAGAAGGCACTGCGGACTCAGTCCCCTAAACTGCAGGGTCTACCATACCACCCGCGCCCGGTACCATAATTACCACAATCAAGTCAACCACACACTCACCATCTTATTACCCATCTGACGCCCCCAATCTTCATCTCCCCTTCCCTCCCTCTCTCCTCCCTTTCTCACACACTCTCCCACCCACATTCATTTTCTGACTTCTTGCTTCGAGCGTTTCTTCGCTCAGTCACTCATTCAAACTCCTTTTTCGTTCTCTTCCAATCCTTTAGACCTTCAAAAATGTTCGTCAAGAACTCCCTCCTCCTGGCCGCGGCCCTGACCGCTGGCTCTGCCGTTGCCCGTCTTCACGGTCATGAGCGCCGTCACGCTCACCCCAAGGTTGAGATCGAGGTTGAGGCTGAGAAGCGCGCTGTCGGTGATGTCGTGACTGCCAACATCGACGGTGTTCTCCAGACCTGGATCAACGAGTGGTCTGGTCAGATCGCTGCTCCCACCACCACCTCCTCCTCGTCCACCTCCACCTCCACCCTCATTCAGGTTCCCACCACCACCGCTGCTCCAGTTGAGACCCAGGTTCCCAGCGCTATCGAGTCCGTCGTCCCGGCCCACACTGCCGCTCCTGGCTCCAGTGGCTCCTGGTCTGATCTCCCCGCCAATGGCCAGTACTCCCGTGCCGGCTTCGGCGCCAGCAACTATAAGGACGGAGGAGAGCTCGGCATTTTGTGGACTGGTAACACCGGTCTGCCTTGGGGCAGCAACATCATTGAGGTCGAGGAGAGCGTCGCCAACCAGTACAAGCACGTCGTCCGTTTCGAGGGTAGCCAGGACGATGACTGGACCGTCATTGTCTGGAACAAGAAGGGTCCCCTCGGTCTGATGGACGGTTTCTTCAACCCCAACAAGGCTCTTTCCTTCACCCTCGGCCCCAACGAGGTCAGGTACGTTGCCATCGACACCGAGTCTACCGGTGGCTGGGCTGCCTGGAAGGGTGACGAGACTCCTCTCAGCCAGTTCGGCGGCTACGCCGCCACCTGGGGTGAGTTCACCATGCGCGATGCCCCCAACTTCACCTCCTGGGACGTCTCCTGCATCCAGGCCCAGAACGCCGGCAAGGAAATCCAGGGTATGCGAATCTGCCAGCACGACGGCTCCAGCTGCTCCTCCATCACTAAAGGCATGGGCTCCGTCAAGGATGCCTACACCTCCGCCGAGACCGACATCAACGGCATTGGTGGCAACGTCATGGCCGAGGCGATCCGTCTGGTCGTCAACCTCGACTACGCCTAAATGCTCGACCCTACTTTTCCGACGTCAGCGTGATCTTCAATTCGTCACCCTTCTCGCGCAAATGATTCTTTTTTCTCAATGCCTGGAAAAGGATGCAGTAAATGCTCCGGTCATTGCGCATCCCTTTTCCTCGGTTGCGCTTCCATGGTGGTACCTGGCCGCTTCTTATCCTCTTCTCTTTTTCCGTGCCCGGTCCCCGGAAGCGCCATACATATCCTTTGTGACCCGTGATCTCTGCTGGTTCTCCCTCCCCTTTTTATGATTCTTTGTACATATACCACTCGAGCTTTTAGTTGATATTGAACCTTTTTTCTTTTCTTGTTTCAGACCCGGAAGGGATCGTATTGTTTTCGTACGCCAGATCATGGTGCTCTGGTCATCGGCGTTGTGTCTTGAATTGTAAACCGACTTTATTAGTAAACTCGTCTCTTATGATGTAAGAGGAGCTGTTCCTTTGTCGTGAGCTGAATCTTGTTCAAGATATGGCGTGATAGGTCATAGTTGGATCCCAACTTGTGGGTAGGGCAGGCTTGTAACGACTCCCTTTCCTGGGAATCATCATGACCGACACTCATTGTGGTCAGTGGACGACCACGCAAGGATCACTGAGCGGGCCAGCAAGTGTATAGGCCTAAAGCAAGGTTCATAGTGCCTTACAGACCGGTAAATTGGCAACAGTCCTCATAGTCCTGGATAAATCATGAGCAATAGCTGTTGTCCATTACCAACAAGTCCAGAGAATATGATTGTGTCTGGATTCTGGTGAGGCTTGTTGAAGTGAGTCTACCTTTGAGCGGTCGCACATGCAGGCAATACTTGAGACATTCAACTCAAAACATAATGACTTTGAGGCTCGGAAAGCTGCATCCGAATTGACTGCTGACTTGGGCTGCACAGACAAGTCTTGTGGAGCGCATCGAAAAGGAATTGGGAATTGCCAATAATGCATCACGGCACAAGATTATTGCAGAAAGAAGGATCATCAAAAAGAGAATAGAAGGCTTGAGGCTTGAGGCTTGGGAAATGTATCTCCAGGGCGTGACTTCCAGTCCCTCTTATACCAGAATGCAAAGCGCCGGCCCCCGGGGCCGGACTCAACGGTTTCGCCCCCGACGCATCCAGACTCTAGCCCAAGTAATTTAAGGCGCTTATTTGAAACACTGGTCGTTTAAACCAGCTGCACGCTTCTGCACAATATCTGCAAGCTAAATGGAAGAAGTCACAATGGATACCCAGGGACCTAAGGTTGGGCGCTAAGATACGGTTCCTGAGAGGCTTAGTATCCGCTCCCTCGGCCTAGCCCGGCTACCGTCAGGTCGCTTGTCTTGCTAAGCATCAATCAGCGCAACCTTAGTTTGCGAATTTTCGCTTCGCGAGTGTTACCTTACTTGCAGTCGTGGTGGATATTGCTCATTTCATTAGTGAAGTAGTGCTGCAGATAGCTTCTAAGGTAGGAACAGTGCAGAAGCTCAATGGGCCCATAGGCTTGACGACGAATGATATTCTACTTGATCCTGGATTATGGGGGCCGGAATGCACCCTCAGTCCCTAACGCCAGCCCGTCCTCGCCGATCCTGCAGCCGACGCTAATCTGCAGGGAAGAGTGCGTCTAAAGGCTTCCTATTATTGGCTATCATGGCATCGCTCGTCCACCAGAGACGACGGAGGGTGTCACTGCCCGTCCCGCTGCAGATGATCCCTGGTCGCTTTAGGGGACTGGCTTTGGACCCCGCAGGGTCTGCGGCTTATAAACATGAAGGGTGCAGGACCCTTATGATGAGTTTGAGCATATTTTGCGGCCTTATAGGGATTTACGTTGAGGCTCAAGGCCATCTGGGGCACATGGTTTGCCCGTTGCTGGTTTAATTATGGCCACGAGGCAGTATAGTCCGAATGAAGATCGGAACATTCTTGGAAACGCGAAGTCTTATTTCTCTCATCTTGTGCGCCCGAGTCGCTCCTCTCTACGAGATGGGAACCATGGAGGAGACACTTCGAGCGAAAATACTAGGGGCAGCAATGCCCGCCAAACTGTACCCAAGAAGGTCCAGGAGAAGTCAGCAAAGACATCGGTAGCGGGCTGGATCCCCTACACGTTTCGACATTACTTCATGGGCGTGCTCAGTGTCGTGACCTTTGGCCTGGTGCTCGTTACGTTTCTGTTATGGTGGAGATCCTCGACAAATTATGGATTAGGACCCGATGATGGCTCCTCTGCTTTGCTTTTCGGCTGGCGATACAGCCCGACCGCGATCACCGTGATATGGATTCAATTGACCGCCATGTTATTCGACGATGTGAAACGTACCGAACCATATGCCCGGTTAGCCCGGTCAGAGGGTGCAAAAGCATTGACGAGCATTTTGGAAACACCGAGCCCTTGGTGGGTGACTTTATACCGGGGATTCGCGAAGAAGAAGTACGGCCGGCGCAGTTGGATATTGATTTGCGCATCATTGATTAACATCGTTGGATTTCTCGCCATTTCCCCACTGTCTTCTGCTTATCTATATTCGGAAGAGATGATCGTTCCTCATACGACTGATTTCTTGCGCTACTCTCCTGTGCCTGGTTCGCCCCTCCCTATCGACGTGGATCAGACGACACACTTTCGTACCATCGCCAACCTTCTTCAAAATGTGTCAACGTCACCGTGGATCACGGATAATTATACGATTCTACCTTTCTGGCCCACCAGTCTGAAGGATGGAGCCATCGGCTCCTTACCGTCGAGTTCCCAACAGACATGGAAGGCAGAGACCACGATGTTCAAGAGCGAGTTGAGCTGTACAACCATGAAGAGCGTTGCCGAAAACGCAAACTCAGACAACGTGTCTATCATCTGGTCTTCTGCTGACGGGTGCAAGTATGGGCTTTCGGCGACGCAGGATCTTTTCACCACCGGTGGAGCCAGTTGGTCTAATACGTCGACCTTCTTCTATGCGGACGAAACCCTTTTCGTGAGCGAGAAATTCTCCTCGTCAAACCATACAGTTGAATGTAATGGTCGTGAAATCATCATTGCAACCGAGCCATGGCCGTCGGTAACAAGCCCGGGCCGATATGTCGCTCAACTTTGCAGCACGAAGTATTATATGGCCAATATTTCGGTCACTGTTGCATTAGCAGGGGATCTGCCCGAGATCTCTTTCAATGAAACCGATTTCGTTAAGAATAGAGTCCTAATCCCGGATATCCTTATCAACACCACCTTCTTCCAGGATATGACCTTGACTTCGGAATGGAACTCCTATATGATCTCGTCCCCATCAATGATGGGAGGAGCCTCCGTTATCCTTGGCGCTCTTTACGACTACAATATAACCAATCTCGTCAGTGACCCAGACCTAGTGTCCTCTGCGGCGAGAGCAAAGCAACGCTATCTTGGCGAAGTCATCCAGTCAGGCCTGAGCCAGGACAATGCCGCCAAGAAGGTCCCCATGCAGGCTCAGATCCGTGCGGTTGAAACCCGAGTCGTGGTCCAATCAGGTCCTGCATTGGCTCTCGGCATCCTCTTTGCTCTTTGCTTTTTGCTTTTGCTCGTTGTGTGGTGGACCTCGCGATTGAACCGCAGACCATTGAACTTGACCAAAGACCCGGCAACTACTGCGGGGGTTGCGTACTTGGTCACGCAGAATCCGAGAGCAAGGTCTGGCTTCCAATCACTGAGGCAGCCGTCAAGCAATGATCTTCAGAAGAGGCTCGGTGGCGAGTGGTACTACACAGACTCCCAAGGATTGTCTAAGAATCACCCCGAACAAACAAGAAACGAGGAAATTGCCCAATCAAAGAATGGGACACCGGGACTACTTCGTTTACCGGCGCTCATCGGCATGGCCGTGGCTTTGGTGGCTATTGTGGTTGGCGTTTGTGTGCTCTACCATTACGCCGAAGCATCCGACTTGTATCAAAAAGCGTTTGTTTATCAGTTCAATGTTTCGTTCTTCAGCTCCAGCATGTCCTCGATTGCCCCTTTCTCGATGATTCCGACTATCATCGCAGTGGGAATCGGTCTATGGTGGAGCGCAATAGATGAGAACTTCCGTCGCTTGCAGCCATATCTCTCCATGGCAAAACACGATCCGCCGTACAAGCAGGGTGTTGATCTTTCATACCAAACATCCTACTGGTTTTGGGCAGCTACCAAGGCGGCTTTTAACAAGCAGTGGCTACTTTTCTTGGTCACGTTGGGATCGACTCTATCCCCGATCTGTGCGTTGTCCTACACAATCTTCCAGTTTTCAAAATTACTGACTCCCTGTAGACACAACCGCCATGTCTGCACTTTTCGATCGTGGCACTGGTATCATAATCAATCCCATGACATTGGAGCGCAGTCTCGAACTCCGTGAAGTCCCTTTCATCTATGAGACACAGCAATCCATGTACCCCGGCGCATCCATGAACTACCCTACCGCCGTCCTCGAGACTCTCTACCAGAACCTTTCTTCTTACTACATGTACACTGCTATCGTCCAATTGGCCCTTAACGGCTCCGAGCCAGCCTGGAGCAAGGATGGCTGGAGCTTTGTGCCTCTTGAATTGAGCAGCATCTCAAGTTCAGAATCTCTTGCGAAGCTTGGTGCCAGCCAAGCAGACAGTTTGGGTTCCGCGTCGCAAACTAACGTCACCTTCAACACGCCTGCCATCCGGGGTCGGATTGAGTGCAGCCCTCCTCCCGTGCAAGCTCTTGCAAATCTCTCTTCATGGACAACAGCCACAGACCTGTCCAATCACACTATTTGGAATAAGAGCACAATCCCAGACGGTGTAAATGGCGGCTATCAATTGGGCAACACGTATAAAAGCAGACAGTTTCCGAGCAGTATAACACCTCTCTTACCTGGGCAGAATCTGACAGAATGCATCGGCTGTACTACTGTGTTCGTCAATCCAGCTATGCTCACTTGCTGCGGCAATGGAAGCACCGATTCTCGTCAAGGCAGTGTGGCAATTGGATATTGGTCTCCCAACGACGCCCTCGACTACTTTTCGCCAACCTCTTGGCAGAAGAACTTCACAGCAAAGTGGTTCTATGGTGATGCAATCACGGGAATCAAAGTGAACAATAACACTGTAACAAACCATATGGACGCAGGACCGTTGTTTCCTTCTCCACCTTCAATCTCCTTGTTCAATTGCGAGCCTATCATCGAGACCGCTGATGCCAGTGTCACGGTGGACCCGTCTAGTGGTGAGATTCAGTCTTTCAACATTACGGGTTCACCAAAGGTCGCGACAGGGGCATTTACCGATAAATTCGTTGCTCACAACGGCTCTATTACCGACTTGCGTGCTGGGTATAGTAAATTCAATGTGACAATCAGGTAAGCCACATCTATACCCACGCCTCCATCCAAAATGACCCTAGATTTGGGTTAACCAACATTTTCAGCTACGGCCACATCTTCATGAGCACTCTCCTAACCGCAGCCGATCTCCAACGCATCTCCGGCGTCTCCCACACCATCGGCTACACGCTCGAAAGCCTCGACGACAACACCTTCAATATCCGCGACGAAATGGAGGGCCTGAACATGGATTTCATGACTTATGCGATGTACTCAATGGCCAAGAAGAACCCGGAAGCTCTTCTCAACCCAGACACCTTTGTCAAGCTCGCGCAGAAAACATTCACAACTTTTTTCCAGCATTTCGTCGGCAGCAACATCACCATGAATACCGGTGGTTGGGCCTACCAGACGATCAATGCCAGTCTCCCGGCTGACCTCGCCCCTGCGGTCGAGTATATCAATGGCTACGCGACCGGTACCAAGGCGACGGCATACCAGGATACTATTCATCCCATCTCGCACACGAACAGAACAGCCGCAGCGCAGGTCTTCCAACGCGTCGAACTCCTCCAAATGAACGCCGTCGCAGTCTGGCTCAGCGTCGCAATAATGGCCTGGCTTATCCTAACAACGCTCATCGTTGCCATCCTCCAAAAACGCTACTTCGGCCGACTGGTCCGCAACGTCGAGTGTCTGGGCGACGTGCTAGTTCTTATCGCCGGTAGTGCGAACTTGCTGCAAGTTGTCCGTGAGATTCAGGCGGGACGACTTGCGCCGGAAGATTATGAGCATCTGCGGACGCGGTTGGGTTGGTTCGTGGACGAGGATGGGGCGTTGAGATGGGGGGTTGAGATGGAGGAGGCGTTTAGGGATGGGCCTGGGGTGCAGTGGGTTGCTGCGCCGTATTTTTCGAAGAAGGGGACTAATACTTGGAGTCTTTCGGATGAGGATAGGCGGTCGTAGAAGAAAAGTGGGTGGTTAATACTTTAGGAACCTTGCTTATGGGGAAGGGGGAGGGAGTGGTGGAGGATAGGTCGTTTGTAAATATTGTCTTGGAGGACGTACATATGATGCTCGATGTAGAAAGGAATTGTAAGTCTATTGTACAGTACATTGTTGGTTCTTCCGCTCTTCGCCGGAAATAGTAAAACAGGTATCCAAGTCCACTGCTGCGGTTAATGGATGAGAATGTCACCGTGTGAGGGTACTCTTTGGTCGCTTCATGATGAACTTGGGATTCCCAAGTTGCCAATATTGCCCACATTCAGGAAGTCGGTCGCACCACCAGCATCGAAGATGCCCTCTTCCTCCCCCTCTTCTTCTTCTTCCTCCTCCTCATACTCTTCTTCGCCATTAACCACGGTGCTGATCATGCCAATGTGGAACATGTAGCCAACCAACACAGCAACACCGCCCACGACCGCAGCGACGGACGCGTACAGGTCATTTTTTCCAGCGTCGGCAGCCTGGGAAACAACATTCCGTTCGAGGCCTGACAGATCTGCATCTGGGGACTGGGCACCCGCCTTCAGTCCATTATACCCGCGAAGATTGCGGAGGAGTGGGGTGGAATCAGCCAGCGTATCAAGGAGGGTGCTGCCAACAGCCGCGACGGAAATCCGGCTCGGAGTCCGCCATGGTAGCGGCGACGAGGGCGCAGACTCTGGCGAAAAGGCATGCGCAACCTCCACGGGCGCCTGGCCAAAACAGCGCCGCCGTACGCGTTCCGTATACGCCGCAAGTCGCGGACTCTTAGTCCGCATAGCATCCCGCAGCCATGGGAAGGTGAGTTCGGGCACCAGCGCCAGTGAAAGATATCCTAGCGCAATGCAGTCCAGGCTGGACGGGGTATCATCCTCGTTCGCAGCCAAGAGGTACGCCTTTTGGCCCAGCATGGCCTCCAGTGGCTCGAAGAACTCGCCCGTCAGCGCCTCCAGGCGGAAATGGTTCTGCTGCGCCGTCCGGCCGAGCAGCTTTGACACCGTGTCGCGTGGCCGCGCGATCAAGTTCTTCGGGACTCGGCCGGCTGCGACCGCGGCCGAGTGTTCACGTTGGCGCTGCTCTTCCATCGCTTGCAGATCCAGCGACGACAGTCCCAGGTGCTCGGTGCGGGCTTTGGCGGCGCCGTGCAGCTTCGGCGGGAGGATCCATTGGTTTGGCCATTGGAGGAGATTACCGTAGGCGGGTGATGTGTTGCCGTAGTAGTTCTGGCTGCTCACGTAAAGGGAGAGATCAATGAGGATTTGGCCGCGGGATTCGACGAAGGAAGAGAAGCTGGAACGCGGTGCGCGCAAGGCGCAGATGTTAGTCAATTTCTTTCTGCCTCGCTTGATCACTTGGTAAAGATTTCTCGGAGTCGGTAGCTGTTGGCTTGACACGTACGCGATACTATCCGCACGAGCTGTTTCATCAAGCCGGCGGTCCAGATCCCATTCTCCGTTCGAGTATTGGCGCAGGTAGTCCACGATATTGCGGAAGCGGCTCACCCACGTCGACCCATCCTGCAGAACGGGCAGCTCACCTATACATTTAGACAAAGCTTCCAGTCAGCTCTGCGGGTTGTATTTCGCATGTTCCTGCTCGCTCCGGTCGGGAAAGCCGAAACATCACGTCACTCACCAGTAGGAGACACAGAAGGATCGCTGGTCGCCACCAGCTCCCAGGAGCCCTTAGGAAGGGCTACCGAGCAATAGGCAATAGCTGCAAGGCATTGCGCCTCAATTGAGGGCAGAGTAAAGGCTGGCCCCCACACATGCAGTTGCAGCACCATGTTGGTTTTGGCTGGAGAGAGAAGGGCGGCCCGCGGAGGCGCGGACTGACCTCGACTGGATTGGCATCGGCCGAATCACGTGTGTTTACCCCATACCGGCTTGTCTAGAGATCATCATCCTCCATACTTGTAGAGTTATTTCAAAATGGAAAAAATTTCATCACTGTGGACTATGTCTATCGCACAGCAGCTAGATAGCCTTCTGTGAGGCCTTTCCTGCAAGAAAATTAGGAGAAAGATCGACTGAACTGTATTGGGCTTTACTATATGGAAATGGACCTCCTTCTCCATGTCCTACTCAATTTTTTCCTGTTGTTCTACCTGTTATCTGCCATAAGTATGTTATGCTTCGACCTTTCTTTGTCTGCCCTGCTTCATCGGCCTCACATCATATCGCATGTGCTCTGCTCTTAATCAAACCTAAGATACTCTCGGCGACAAGGTCTTGAATTGCCTGACCAGGGTGGTAATCATTCCACCAGAGACAACTAACTCCATTGGAGTTGTAGCAGAGCGCATTTGGAGCACCATAGGCAGTCGGATTGTCGAGAGCCTTGTTGAAGACTCTGGTTGTGTTGAGCATCCACACTGTAGCCTCACTGTTGTGGTGCGCAAAGTCCCTGATTCCCTTGCGGATTGCTTTATTGAACTTATCAACATCAGAAGCCATAGCCTCCTGCGCCGCTGCCGACTCCTCGGATAACAGAGGCGTGCGCTGGAGTGGCGGAACTTCCAAGAAGACGAAATACCGGGAGCCGACATTGTAGAGGTTTTGAGCTTGTGTGAGATATTGCTGAACAGTTTCTTCAAATATTGTTGTCCAGTCGGTCAGATTCTCGCCTCTTGGAATATCGTTCATCCCGAACCACGCTGCAAAGAGAGAGTCTTGCGGTTTCCAGGTGCCAGAGGTATTTGAGTAATGTCCTGTAAAGATCTCGACTTGTTGGACAAAGGACTTCACAGCGGGTTGGTAGGGTGGGATGAGCTTGCTGTCTACAGTAGCTCCCGCTATCGCGAAGTCGTAGGCAAGGACGAGCGATTTGTTGTACTTTGCAACCAGGTTGCCAACCCAGTTGTATCCGCCAGATGTTGTTTTTCCGGGGAGTGAGGGATTGCCAATCGGGTTCGAGGCATTTGGCTGTGAACCAGCGTACTGGAAGCCGACGGTCGTATAGCTGTCGCCACTAGAATAAACTGTGAGATCCATGGCCATTCAATCCCTGTATCCAGGTGCCTACAAAGCAAATATATTGGTGAACTTGGGGACCGTAAAGCGGGTGGGAATGGCATTTGCCATTGCACCAGAGAGCATAATGATGCTAAGAATCATGTTGACTGAGACTCCGAGAAGGGAAGTTTGGAAGTTGTCTTTATCGGACAGTGGATTAGACTTTGAACGGGATAAATTGTCAATTCCAAGGCTGATGAGCCTCAATTATCCTTCCCACTCAAGACAATTCTACGTGCTATTTTTGGCTGCGATGTATCTTTCTATTTTGCGTTCCGGGCTTCAGAGAGGATTGTTACTGGAACTGGAAAGACATTATCCACCAATAACGACGTCTGACATCTTCCATCTGGCCGCAAAAGGGATTATAATGAGATGATCCTTAAGTTATCCAGAGTTATCTGCTAGGTGCAATTGCTCTAAACCTCAGGAGAGGTCCGGTTCCATGGAGCCTTCACACGCGATAATACCGGAGATATATATTGGGAAGTAGGACTTCTTAACGTGGACAATTGAATGTGAGTCCCAAAATACGAATTTACTACAATATTCCACCTTTCCGACATAACTAGAGACTGTTTGGAGATCCGGACGTCCGGCAAGCTACTGTACCGGGGAAAGATCCAGTTCTATACGCCTCCACAACCCTGTACCCCAGGCTCGACGACTATACTTGAAATGGGTACTTTAAAAAGGGCGCTATACCATGATGGCGGTGCAAATGGGAGACAATTTTTCAACCTACAAGCTTCTAGAGACACAGAGAAATCAACTCTCCGATGCGATATAGGTTCTTTTACATGTTCACGGTTAGGAGTTATCTGATGGTACCAGCTGGTCAGAGAGCCCTTTAGGATTTGGCTTTGCTAAGTATCTCAAGAGCCTGGTAACACTTCTTGTGCTAGCAGCCCTGCAGAGAATTTAATGGAGAGGGGCAAGCAAACATGACCTGCCTGTTCAGTACCACTTTAGGAAAGGCTCAGGTCTAATAGGAGGACTTAGCGGGGCAAGTCTGCGGGGATGGCTGCGGGGATCGGGCTATTGATGACCGACAAGTTTTCCCGTCTGTCGTCTATTCAGTGACTTTTTCGGCCTACTCGCTTGTGGCATAAGTGTCTGCGAGACTAATACCAGCAGGCCTATTCTGCATCTATGGCGGTAGTTATGCCACACTGTTTTCACCTGCCAAGAACACCGATGGAGCTCTGTGATTTATAGAAATCGACCTTGTTCTTCGTCTAGCTATGCCATAGGTCTCATCTTTTACAGAATGGTGGAAGGACTCGCATTATTGATACTCTTGGATGTATTTTAATTTAGTACTTTGCTTAAAAGTGAGTTCATTCCATATCTGATTTCAATGAAAGTAGGAAGTAGTAGTCGTAACGCCTAGGAGTCTTGCCAATATGTCGCCCATCTGCTTCCTCCCTTAAGAACTTCAAGAAACTCCCTTGCAATAATACGATCTGTCTGTTCGGAAGGATGTAGTTCATCATACCACATGTAACTATCCCACGCTGACTTCGAGGTACAAACGGACGTCGAACATCCGGCGGCATAGCCGGTAACATTGAGCGGCACAGTCCCATTGAGATAGGTAGACGGACGATTCCAGATATCAGACATCTATGACGCAGGTATGTGAGACTCAATTAAGTTTTGTTTGGGGATGATGTACTTACCAGCGAATGGACGTCAAAAAGAGCGAAATGGCTTTTGGCATACCTTTTCGCAATTTTGACCTCATAGGGAATTTGGAACTCGTATATCGAGTTCATCAATGTGCTATATTGGCGCATTTTCTCACTGATTTGCGTGAGGTTTGAATTATACTGTGTCTTATCTTTCCAGTATCTAGGAGCAGTTACTCCGCCGTTCTCCGGAAGAGCGTATTGGGGGCTCAGATCCAAGGGCGCGGTATTCATAATGACAAATCTTCGCGCGCCAATGTCATATAGGCGATCAAGTTGCTCGAAGACGCAATCGGTGTAGTTAGTAAGAGGCATTCCCTTCGGCTGACTCTCGGTGAAAAAGACACCGTTTCCAAGGTCGTTCGTGCCTATCCAGATTGCATAAATAGTCTCAGCGCTAGGGTTATAAAGTACCCTTTGACCTGTACTGTTGACATATTGATCATCTGCAAGAAAAGTCGGGATTTGATCCTGTTTCACTCCACGCCGTGAGGTTGAAGAGAAAGTTGAGTCGCAGACTGATCCAGATCGCGCGTAGTCGTAGATGTTCACTCCAGAGTATTGATTCACGTACTCAGGCCAAACACGCCCCCCGGTTGACAAAACCGTGCCCTATTTTGTCATTGTTGGCTATAGTCCATCAATTATGTAGAGGAGAGTGAAGACATGAAACACATACCGGTTGTGCAACCTCTCCGTTAGATCCTGGTCTATACTGATACAATCCTTGGTCGGTATAACTATCACCGAAGATCACCACAGACGAGAATGGTTTGGATTTTGACGTGTTATTAGCTAGGGTCGGGCAAGTCCAGAAACAAGTCAAAGCCAAAAGGGCGGTGGAAATGGAATTCATGTTGAATTTGGAGAATATTTGAGTTTCGTCGGTAATGGGAAGCCGAGGGCAGCTCACAGATTTTTCTTCGTGGGGAGAGTGGGAAGAGCCCGGACTAGCTTTGAACTATGTAGAAAAAAGGTGCACAAAATCCATCTTCCATCTGTACATTTGCCTTGCATCGTTCCGGTCGTCCGGTCTAGGGTCTATTCTGCATTCTATTAAGCCATTTACCCTTTTTTTTGTTAAGGATAACCTATTGGTGGAATCCTCTTTCATCGGTATTTTTCTTGGGGTCACCCCGCCTTTTCGTTATATTGAGGGGGGTAATGCCGCCATAATGCAAGGATAGGAGCACCCTAGGGCCGTCATGCTTCTCCGCGCTAGGAGGAACCTTTCAAGGCCATTTTGACTCCCCTGCCAAAGGAATTCGGTGTTTGCGTATGGAATCCCACCCCTTGCTAGATGGATATAGGCTAGAAAATAATCCACATATTGACTCATTCTTCAAAGTCAACGCTACTCAAGCAGGGCTACTGTCATCTGTAAAGGCTGAGAATAAATAATCGGCTATTCAAAATAAACAAAATATTGATTATCTTGTACATATTCTTCTAGTCTAATAAAAATATCTTTGGCGATTTTGATGCTATTTATGTTGTGCTTACCTACGAGCTGGGATAGGGGTTTGGCTCCAGGAAATGTTACTATGCTTTACTTGAGCTCTATGAGATATGCTCAGGTTTTTGAAGTATGGGAGCATCGTAGGTACATACTAGAAGTCAAATTACCGAAACCAAGAGACAGCCTATTAACTGTGCTGATATGTTGTCCACTTCTATCCAAGCCGGAAATGTCCAAGGCACTTCCAGCATTTTGGTAGTCTCTTGAATATCCAAATTTTGGCTAATCCTCGCCGCATCACAACTTGCCTGGCACAGGGTCTTCATGCTGGGATGAATCATGAGCTAATGTCCCGACGTAGGATCGAGTGGGTCCAAATCCTCGCAAAAGGTATAACAATAGCGCCACGACGTTGATTCGCTCTCCCGATCCTTCTCGGGGTTAAGGCAACGAAACAACGAATGCCGAAGAATAAGCAATTGTATTCCGTTGCCAAACCTTCCCCGCATTAAGGCATACCAAGGCCAGCCGGGGAAGTGGAACCAAGCAGTTCCCACCAATAGAGGGAAGGTGTTGCCCCCACGCGATAGACCCTGTGCCCCAACTCAGTTGGAACGAAGAGAAATGACTTCCTGATAGAGTCTGAGTCCCACTTAGCAGAAGGGCTAGGGCATCACAAGTGGTAAACAGCAGGGATTGTGACGTCCTTTGTCGGCAATGCACGACAGCGTTTGATGGCAAGATCAGTGACATAGACCGCCCAATGGCCCTGACGATCTGGAATGCCAAAGACTCTGTATTTGAGGGTCTCCCATTCCTGCAGGCGCAAATGTGGCAGGTTCAAGCACCCAAAGTCTCATATGAGGTCAATTTCCCCTGCTGGTATTCCAGGACTGTGACGGTCATCTACTCGGAAAGGGTGTTGCTGCAAGATATCTACGTCAACAACACTAGTAGCAACAAGAAGCCGGCTCGAAACACCGATGATGCCAACACGCTGTTCTCCGATAGCATTACGTTCCGTCGCTGGATAGTCAAAAACGGTAGTGATTATATTACGATGAAGGCTAATTCAACCAACATCCTCATAGAAGATGCGACCTTCTATAACGGCGAAGGCATCGCCCTCGGTAGCATTAGGCAGTATAAGGGGCAATTTGAAACCATTGAAAACGTTACGGTGCGCAATGTCATCTGCAATAATACCAGGTATGCAACGCGAATCAAGACGTGGACTAGTGACCAAGTTGGATACCCTCCAAACGGTGGTGGCGGTGGTCTAGGTTGTGAGTGCCTCTATCTATGTGCTTGAGAAGATGGATACTGACCATTTGACAGTCACGAAAAACATCGGTGAGTAACCTTTGGTAAGATATAAGATAGACTGACATCTATCACTATCAGTCCTAGCATATTTCTTTTAAGACTGCAGTAACTTCACTACCACAGGCATCACCACCATCCCCTATCCTCTTTAGCCAGTGCACGACCTACAACGGTGTCAGTGGCAACTGCAGCTCTTCGCTGTTCGAGATCTCCGACTTTTCAGCAACCAAATATCGAGGCATCAGTGACTCAAGCTACATCGCAAAGCTCCAGTGGAGTAGAGCAGCTGGCGGTTGTGACAGGATCCTCATTGAGGATATTCAGATCGAGAATACTGCAGTTGATCCGCCGGTCAACGCAACTAAATATTCTTGCTCTAATGTGAATGATCCCATAGGGTTCGGCTGCTAGTTTAATAGTCTTTCCCTTTTTTTACTTCTGAGCAAGTACAGTGGCAGTCCCAAAGCCTGAATCTTGAGACCGGAGCAAAGATCTAGCTAGATACGCTTCAAATTGATATCTTTTGAAAGATTGGTCTAGACGTGTGTTGAAATCATTTTCCTAGGTAGTCTTTGCCATCCCTTCATTATCTATTAACGTATTACGGTTGAGATGGTTTTTAAAGTGTTATTTCGGGTTTCTAATCTTATGGAATGCCACTGTATCTGCACAGAGGATGAAAGACTTGGGAGTACCTGCGAGGAATATTAAGTTTTACGCAGGGGCATCAATCAACCTTCAGGAACGGCATTTTGATTCGTGGATAGTTTCCGGGAAGTCTATGCGGCACTTTGTCCCTGATTTAGATAGCTAGGGCACTGTTTTTTGCTTCTTGTTTAAGATTCAAGTGGCGTGAGCACGGTTGATAAATATGATACTATTGAAACTAGGAGTACTCCATACGGTCAGTGCAGAAGGGGTGCGATGCTAGCGATTTTACCCGACCAATCTAATCCAACCGATGGATGAGGAGTCGAGATCAAACCAGTTGAGGTCATTTGCGAGGAGAATATTCCCGTCAAATGATCATCCAAGATTTTGATGGTCATGACATGCTTCAGCATTGCTCTTACGCCCTCGTATTCTACCTGAGACACCCAGTTGCAGCACATCACGATTCATGCCATCCCGTCTGTCATTTCATTCTTCCGTTTCACACAAGGCAGGAGATTAAGATAGGTGTCCTGCCAAGTACACATTTTATTTCTTTGTATCTAGACATATCCGTGCTTTCTTAGGTAGTGACTTGATTTCCATGTCAGCATCCCTGCGTCTCACACTAAGCCGCTCTTATCGCGGCTCGCTATGACCTCACGACAACACGTGGTTGCGCCACAGCCTGGGGATATGTCGAGAGCATTGACATTTCATCCCAAAAAAAGAGAAGTAGTACAGTAAGACAATAATGGAATGTCAAAGCACCTCACACAAGAAGTCCTAAAAAATGGCCCCACGGCCATAGCCCTGTTTCTGTTTCTCTTGCGGGGGAGGAAGAGGGGCAGCAGGGGGCTCAACCACAATCCCAAGAAAATCAGGCGGGTCATGATGATTATTATCACTGACATGCGTCTTTTCAAACTTTCAAAGCCCATAATCATATTACTAAAGCGGGGGTCCTCGGGTCTATGGAAATGGAATAGCCTCAGCTCTCGGTCATCCCGGGAGATCTCCGGCTCCTTTTCTCTTGTTGATGACGACGTTGATAAAGCGAACGGACCAACGGCTGTGCGGGACTCCCGCACGAGCCCGCCGCCAATCCCACGAAATAATCAATAGTCACTGATCAACGAGTCACCAAAGCTCGTGAACGAGGTGTAGTAAATTGTAATAGTCCAACGTCCTTGGTAATCCACCTTAGCCCCAAGAGCCAAGGCATATATCCCTATGAGCCCAGGCACCCACCCACCACCGTTGGCCCCAAAACCTCCCCAATCGCAAAGCATACCAGTGACCTGGATCCGGATCCCGGATTTCAACGGTCTAAGGCGAATCCCGCCGACGTGGACAATGTCGCATTTCTTTCCTAATTATGCCTCGCCTGCATCTTGGATCTTGTATCCTGTAGCCTAGCGTCATATTCATTATTATTGCAGCGTGGCATGAGTCGCACTAATATAACGCCATGCATGTCCATATCGCGTATGGTCGTCGCCGTCGATAAGAGTCGCGCCAGATCGGTGGCACTCCCGATCGGCCGGCGGATAGAGTGTGGAGCTTTAGATGCAGATGTATCTGATTTGCATATACTACAGGCGAAAGGAATAGCTACATTGTCTTGAACATTTATGTACTAACTACCTAAGCAGGACTATAGTTTTAGATAATCATGTACCCCCCTACCTACCTAGGTACAGCCCAGCTGCTGTAAACAAAGACCCCCTCGTGTCCCGTGCTGCGTCAGTCGTCTGACGACCGCCGCATTGCGCCTTGCACCTTGCGCCTCGCTTGTCACTACCCCTGCTACGCCGGGCGCATGGACTTGGATAGCGGCTGAGTGGTGGTGAAACGAGCGGGCGGGGCGGATGGTGGTGTTTCATGCTGCTGCAACAGCGGGTATGATTCAGATAGACATCATTCTGATTACATGCATGCATCAAGTTTCTTGCACGCAGCTACTATTTATTCCCCTTTTGGGTCTAATCAGGTTTTTTTTTTAGCTATGAGAAGATTATGCACGACATCGTGTGATTGATGATAAGATTGATGATGAGGACAAAATGCTTCTGCGGGGGTATATTAAAATAAAAAAAAAGTCTATGATACATGCCGTTGATTCAGAATCGGCCCAACAATGCAAGCGGCTAAAACGACAAATGGAAAATAGGAAAAGCCGGTAGAAAGAGAAGAAAACCAAAAAGAGGATTACAAAGAGATGATGGAGAGAGTCGAAATGACCCGTCAGTTCGACCTGCGAATCAGACAAAAAAAAAATAGAAAGATAAGACAACGTCAGATTGACGACCGGCCGATCGAAGCGCGCAGGTGATCCTGAGAGGATCTGAGCGTCGTTCAACAGGGCCCAGGAACGGCGCGAAGCACTGGCAGCCAATTGTTGGAGCCGCGGCCGCGATCTCCGCATCTACGCGTCAGAGCTGCAATCTTCAACCAAGATTTGGTAGATTACAAACCCCGCACGTCCGGATGGAGTAATCCAAATCCCGAATAGCGGGACAAGAAAGGAAAATGAAATAATAGTAAACAAAAAAGTGTATCAAAAGGTGGCTGATAATGCAGAGAAAGGTTGAAGAGCGGGGAGGGCCCTGTAGCGCCGGCGCCGGGTCCCCCCTCGTGAGAATGACCGGATGAGATTGAATGGTGATAAGATAATGTCGGAAAAGCAGGATTGCTTGCTTTATCCTTGCTCCCTTTTCCCTCCGTCAGCCCGAAGGTGAAACGAGCGGGTCGTCCCCCTCCTCCTCTGCGCGCGCATAGCCAGTGCTGTAGTAGAGTGGCCGAGCAGATGCGCGGCGACGAGGATTCCGCTGGTGTGATTATTATCACCATGAGCGGATGTAGCGGGCGGACGGAGGAGTCGGGAGACCGGGTTGGTCGAAGAAGGTAGGAGTATTAGAATGGTCGATATGTTGACAAGAAACCGAATCGAGAGGGAAATTCATCAAGTAGCCGGAACCAGATCGATTGCGCGAGGTCATTTCACATCCATGCCGAAGGGAAAGCCCTCCCAGATGTCGTGGGCGCTATCCCGGCCTAGGCCGGGATATGCACCAGGGTCGTCACGGTCATTGGAGATGGGCGGATTTATTTCGGCAGAGGAGGCAGAGGGCCCTTGGGGGGAGGTCCTGGGCAGGGAGGGAAGCTGGAGTTTCCGACGGAAGGCATGTTGATGGTGTGGTGTGATGTGGTGGTGGTGTGGTGGGAAGGTGGAAGAATATCGTAGGTTGCTAGTAGTAGCAGAGTGGATAGTAGTAGACAGTAGTGTAAAACGTCAAAAAGTGGTTCACGTAAGTCACGGATGATGGAGAGAGAGAGAAGAGAAAAAAGAGTATCGGCCGAGGAGCACGAGTGTTCTTATAGCCAGGAGCGATCTTACCAGACTGGAATACCATCATTATGATTATTTTTATTATGATTATTATGATTATTATTATTACGGCGTACGGACTCCACGGAGTACTACAGTAGGACTAAATTACATTAGTGCAGCCTGCTAAGTAACTTTCCACTTTTCCACTTCCCCCCCCCATCGAACATCCCTGCCATGAACAGGAGGCTGAGTATCCACCTGATCTGACGTAGGGAATAATTATTACGATTTGATTTAGCGTGTCGGGAGCCGATGAATAATGCACCCCCAAGGGGAAATCCAATGGAAATTCTTGTAGTCTTTCTAGAAGCTCTCCACCCCGAATTCCCGCGTGGCGTTTTCTGTCTCTGGTGAACCACTAGTGGGTAGGGACGGGAGCGTAGGAAAGGGGGGAAAGAAAAAAAAAAAAAAAGAAAAAAGAAAAATTAAGTAGGTACAGTCTCATATCGACGTATGTACGTACGTATATTATTGGATCATCACTGGGTCATAATTCGATCATTGATTCTTCATTACATCGAACGTGCAATAATAATCACCAGCAACCAGATAATCAAACCAGATATGAGCTGAGACACCCTCGGGAAGCCAAATCTTCCCGCTACCCTCTGCAATACCCAATACTACATCCTGTAAACTGCACACTCATCTCCGTTTACCAATAATTCTCCTCTGCAGTGTTACGACGGTGTTAGCCAGCCAAATTATCATGAAACCACGCGAGGTGACAACTGGGAATAGGCAATCTCCCGTGGCCCCACCAAGGCTCCATCAAGACGGTTCCGAACTTCCTCGATGCGGCGGTGAGCGGCAACCCGGAGCGGAGGAACTGATTCTGAATTTTTTTTGGGGTCTTTATTTATGGATTTTTTTCCCCTGTCAAGCTGAGCGATGCATACCCTAGTCAAAGGGGGTGTATTTGAATAACTTGTCAGGAGTAGGAAGGAGAGTCTAAGAACAGGTCTAAGCGTTTGTCCACAAAGCCTACAAAGTATGTACTTTGTACGAAGACATACACTTCCCTTAAATATCCCTAATAAAATCGATGACTCAACCACCTCCGAGTAACTTAACTACGGGGGGCCGAAAATAAATAAAAAAAGATCGGGTCCAACCAGTCAGGATAAGCGACACGTGCTAGCGTGTCGATCGCTAGGGAAAAAAAAAAGAAGCAAAGAAAGAATCAAAGCACAAACGAAATAATTATTCCCAGACTCCTCCGTACAGTATGTACTATGGAGTACTGGAGATTTTCCATCGCCAAAAAGTTTGAGTTACTAGACTCGGGTTTTCACCGATTCGTATTGCCCATCCTACCGGGTTTCTCTCAGGCCTGCCAACGTTCAGGCATCCGTCACGGTTTGAAGATCAGGATAAGCTGTCTGTGGCGCAGGGACTCGGCTCACAACCATGATTCGTCTGCTTTTACCCAGGTTGACTTTCGGGCAGATGGGTGAGGCTGTGAGCCAAAGAGAACAAATAGAAAAAAAGAAAATCAATGTGATTTTCCTTTGATTATCTGACATGTCAACAATATAAGTATTTGTAAACGTTGTAAACATTATTTCTTTCTTTTTTTTTTTTTTTACTGTACCCTCTTTTTTTTTTCTTGGTCTCCGTGGCTCAGATAACGGTCTCCGTCCGGGGTGGTGGGGAGGAGGGGACTGCATGTTACTGTTAGGGGTTACAGCCGACTTTGACTCAGGGGGAGGCAAATTTCTTGCCCTCCTTACAACTTCAAAGGAAAAAGACACTTCCAATGAAAGATGCTAAAAAAAAAAAAAAAATCTACAGTAAATAGGGCCAGGGTTTGACAGTCTCACCCTCGACACCGGACCCATCACTGACCGTGGTTGATACCCGTGGTGTTCATTCAATATGACCAGCAAATAGAATGCGGATGATTATCTATTCAAAGAACGGCCAAGATCTTGTGGTGAGGCTATTCTTGATACCCGGTCGAAGCGAAGGGCTATCGCTCCCGCTTCTCTCGGGGAATTTCGCAGTTGCTTATCGGTAGGGTACGAATGGAAAAGAGGGATGATATCTATAGGACAAGTCATGATTACATGATTAGAATTGAATCACTAATAAGAATGATTACATTCTGCTTTGTACTGTAGTGCTCTAGTGTAGTGTGAGAAAGCCCTAATGTACAGTAATGCGGAACCCAATTTTAAGCCGTTACCCGCTAACGGAGAACACAGCCGAGTCACCCCCGTCCAAGGCTGTCGCTGATGATGCCACGGTTTCTAAGCTGACAGTCATCCCACACCTGCAGATATCAGCATAATACTATGACACTATTCATAATAACGGCAATGGCATAGATTACTCTGTTGTCTCTTTCTATCCTCTGTCCTCGGTTACAAAGATGTAGACACACATCGCTAATGTACTCGGCTAAACAAAGGTAGTCGCGGAAACTACTCCGTCCATTGCACATCCTCATTTGACACTGCAGCGGGTAGGACAAGCTTGCATGTGCATAGATTACCCTTGCCCCTCTTCTTCATCAAATGGACATGCAGCATGCAGCATGCAGGTGTACAGGCATGCAATGCCACTCGTTCATCGCTCTAAACCCAACCCCCCCCCTGCTCCCCAAGGTTGATCCTGCACATCACTGGACCGGGGGTGTTGTTTCAAGAAAGATCTACCTAACTAGGCCATACTTTGTACGGACCCTACGGAGTACATAGTCATACTAGACTATTCCGAGACTGCGCTGCGCTGCCCGTGTAGCGTCAATTGCGTGCTCGGCATTCGATCGCTGATTGAAGCGATGGATTTCGACTCCGTAGTCCGGTAGTACTGTACTAATTATCTACTACAGCAACGCATACAAACGGAGATGATGCGTATGCATCTTGCAAGGTGTATACACTACTACGGGAATCCCCAAATTGGAGAGCCCATCTCTCTGAGTCCAAATTATTATTCTCCGGCATGCCCCGGAAGTTAGACCTCCACAACTCCGCAATTAAGCATACTGTACGTTTGCCTTGTTTTTCAGAGCAAGTTGAGTTCCTTAGTCTCGTCCGTACGGGCGTATTTGGACCTCTACTCCCGAAGACTACTACCCTATGCAGCCCTGAGCCCTTCAATACCACGTAATCCTTAACAAAGCAAGGCATAAAGGCAAATAACCCAGGTCAATGGTTGACGGGCCCAAACCGCAATGTGCGCATGACCACAGCCCTATGGTAACTTGGCGGGCATTGGCCTTGCCCGTGCGACCGGGATTTGGGAAATTCAAAAAGGGCAGATCAGAGTGGTGGGATTCGTCAAAGGTGCCCAGTTTACTCCGGAGTTGCTCCATACTCCATACAGTACTCCATAACGTCTGTGCCTACATACTATTCCTGTTCCTGTTCCTGGTGGATACACTGGCTGCCTGTGTGCCTGTACCTGGCAGCCAAGTAAAGTTCGCGGCTCTAGCGGTTCCCGCAATCCACAAATTACTGTACTACTACTGGACAATAGCGAGGAGTTATGGAGCCTCTAAAAAGGTCCTGGAAACCAACGGGTGGCGAAATACTCCGTCGATGTGGGACAGTAAACGCGAAAGGGGGAAAAAAAAGAGAAACAAAGAAAAAGAGAGAAAGGTTTCCTCCCCGAACAAACTTTAACAAAGGCCAGTGAAATTCCTGCTTAGCTGCTACGCTAAGACTAAGTAGCCACAAACTTCAATAAACGAGTTTCGATGGGGAATAGGGCGGTGCAAGACTCCACTGAAGAATAATGGGGATGCACCAGCCGCCGTTCGGCGCCGTTGGAATGGGAGTGGGATAGGTTAGTGGACTCGTGGAGCGCCGGAGGCCGGCCTCGGGAAAAAGAAGAGAGAGGTAGAAATCGGACATTTTCACCGGGGACGGGAGCGATGGTTGGTGTTCTATGGATTTCTGCTTGATTATCTATGTACTCGCTATTCATGCTCTCGTTTCTCACTATGAACTAGTTCTATACCTACTCTATCGAGTGTAAACGATAATCCTGAGACGATTTGGTTCAGTTTCAGAATTCAGGAACGAGGATCAACCACGAGTTACCTCTTTGGGTCCGGCCCCGCCAGCACGTGGCAAAAGGGGTTTGTTGATGTTTGGGTTGACTTTGCTTGGTTCCATTGGAGGTTCGGAGCTGGTTCCAAGGTTCATGGTTACCCTTCAATTCATGTTTCTCCGGGATAAATATAGGAATCTGTAAATGTGGTTCGACGACCGTTTGACAGTTTGATCGGTGATCCAGGTAGATAGGTGGTTACAGTATACTAGACTATAGTATATTCCATACAGAGGACTCGGTGCGACTCCTTCCTCTATTGTGCTATACCCAGGACTACGTACTAGATATTACGCAATTTCCAAGAGATAGTCTATTCGCTAGCTCACGTTACTATCTTAATCTCCATCCGACTGGTTAGGATGATTTCCCGTTTTCCCAACAGATTGGGTCGGCGACTCGGCAAGTACGGAGACGGGAGTACGGAGAAAATCAAGCCAATAAATAATATGCTAATCTAGGAGAACCTAATCCATTCCCTAGTTCAACCCTAGATCAACCAGAAAAAAATTTCAGTCTTGCACAGGAAGGTGTTGACCGCCAATGGGGTTATGGGGAAGGTCACGGGGAGTGGTGGAGGAGACGGGCTGTTTGACTGTTTCACGTTGGGGATCCACCTGGACAATCGGTGTTCGACGCGGTTTTCTGGAAACAAACTGGAAACAAACGGCGAACCGAGGCCCCACCAGACCGAAGCCATATGATCTTCTCTGCCACAGTGACACAGTTGTGCGCTGAAGAGCTGAGGCTGGGTGGGACTGCGATGTTCTTGGGAAACGACCGGGAAAGTCATCGCGATGGTCCATGAAGCCAAGAGGTGCTGGATGGATGGTTTCCTTCTTCTGCCGTTTCTGCCTGCCAGGGTGGTAGCTATGGTCTCCTTCGTGGTTATCATGAACTCAACCGAGAGTCCGCGACACGGAATAACCAGGCATGGTTCGGAACTGGCGTCTCCTGATGTCCAACATGCGATCTGACATAAGCCACCGTGCCACGGCATAGGCAACTCAAATACCTCGCGATGCCTTGCCGAAATTCTAATCTCGACGGTTCCAAAAAGCCGGCGGTGCTAGACCCCCGGCCAGACCCCAACTGGGGTTGACCGCCACCTGCGTAACGAATCCCTGGGGTTACGATCATAGAATCCGCGGCCATCCGACCACATCCCAAAGGTACAGTGCACATTGCAGCAGCCGATTCGGGAATAGGCAACATGGCCCTTGTGTGCAGGGCGGAGATATACATACTCGTAACATGTATACAGGGTTGGATCCAGCCACGAGCAACCCATTTAGTGCTGGTACATTGGAAAATACCATGCACTTGCCCGGTACTTGGTGTATCCAAGGAGCCCGGCATCTCTGCAGTTAAGGTATGACAGGGAGCACCTTGCGACAGGTCACGCCACCACGGCTACCCGCCATCCAAGGCGGAGACGAGGCTTAAACCTTGCAGCTTATCTATCCTCAGCCACATAAGAGAGGGGCAGTAGCAGGGGGCGAGGCCATTGCTCTAGCTTTCAATCCTCGCCGAGACCTGTCTGGGCCTGGCTGGAGATCCATTCCTCCATTAGAGGCTGTTTCGGCTCTGATGTAGCTGTACGCCCCTGGGCCCCTTTGCGGGTGATGAGCAAGCAGAGTACCCATCCTGTGATGTTGAAGCTTTCGTAATGAGTGCTAAAGCGCAGCTTCTTCTCATCTCCCGCCGGCTCCTCTCCAGTTTGGGCCTCCATTCCAATGTCTGATAATACGATGGCTTCTGGACCATTGTCGTCTTCGGCTGCGTCAGGAATATTGCGCAGATCGATTTCGGCCTCGCTGTCGTCACTATCAAGGATGACCTCTGCCCTGGCAGACTGGGCCGGACCAACCGAGTCCTCCGTCAAGTCCTCTCCAGGCTCTGGTTTCAGTTTCTTGTTCTTCTTACTGTCCGGCTCGTGGAAAGTCTTGTTGCGGGTCAATAGGGCATGACGGGTACGTGACTCGCGGAGGAAGATGGCTACTTCGAATTCATCTGCAAGAATCAAGGAATATAACGTTAGTCGCAGCGTCACGGCGTCGGGGCTTCTATATACCAGCAACAGGACTTTCCCTACCTTCAGTAATAACATCCTTCACGGGCTTGCCCTTCTTGCGCGCCCATAGCCGTTCATTCTCTTCTCGCAACTTAGGCAGGACTAGCGGTTGAATTGCAGCAAAGACGCGAGGGAGAACCGGATCGCGGGGATTCAAGAGCCATCGCGAGTCGGATGGGTTGTCCAGATAGATGCGACACTCTAGTACCGAGTATTTGCTAATGCGCAGGTAACGACGGATGGGGGCCATGGTGTATGTGTGGACAGTAGGTGGAAGATTCACTCAAGATGATCTGGAGGAGCTGTGAGCTCATTGAGTCTGTGCCTGGAAGCTCCCGCCCAGCGGCAGACCAGGGCTATGATTGGCGATTGGCGATTGGCGAGGGGTCACGCCTCTGTCATCACCACCCCTGTACTCAAAGAATTCTTCTGAATCAACAAATCCTTCTTTCTCATCGACGTCGATAATCATCATCTCTGACAACCATCTGGTGCCTATCTTGATGGTCCTCCCGCCATGACCTTAGCCTTAGCTTCCTCGTAAGTGCTCTTTTGCGGTCCACGTGACTGGGGGCCAACCACTGCGATCGGAAAAGACTGACCGTCCCCAAGGTCCTCACCCGCCCTTCGGCTGGAGCACCCCGGGAGTACCCGATACTTCTATTGTCACCATGACTAGTACGTGACCAGGAGTACCCAGTACTTTGTGCAAAGTTCCATCGTTTGACGTCTTCGAGGCCAACAAGGTCCCCATGGGTCCCCCCGCCGCTGGGAAGTCCGGCTACGATTTCCGCAGAGTTTGATGGGGGGTCAATACAATTTCAAAAACCTCTTCTATCCATCGCGAGACTCAGCCATCCCATATTGCTCTTTTTTGTCTTCGAAAAAGACGGCGGATCAGTGCCTGCACACCTTCGTACCCCCGGTAGTGCATCCTGGTACTAGACGCTTTCGGGAAACCAGCCTATCCACCATCCCGCCCCTCCGCCTCAGATAACGGACAAGTCTCTGCTTCACCTCTTCATCCTGGTGGCTGGAGACGTACAGCGTGACTCTGTAAATTGCCAAGAGAGTCAGATCGAGTTTTTCCGTGCCTATCGCGCGTAATTGGCAGGGGAGTCCGCGCTGCGTTAGGGTTTGATCTTGACAGGCCAACCTGGTTGTCTCGACGTCGGCCATTGGACCGTTTCGCCAACATTCGAGGACCTTGGGGGTCTCGGCCATTACTGCGAAGCGCCGAAGCACCCACACAGGATTGACAGCCTGTCTTGGAAAACCCCTCCACCGTCAACTTTTCATATCTTCGATTCGTCTCTTTGGTTCACCACAGGTGTTTCCGACTCACCCACCTTGGTTTGATCCTTTGCCGCCCGGCAATCGCACCCGTCGATCTTTAAATCTGTCTATCCACCGCAAAGCTATTTCACCTTCCCGAGTCTTTGATACACAGATACCCCGGTCCTCACATTCACCATGGAGATGGACCCTGTGAACGCGCTCCTGAAGCGTGCCGCCGACCCTTGTGATTCCGGTAATGAGTTTGACGGCCGCATGGGCCTGCGCATCTCATCCATCTTTGTCATCATGATTGGATCTATGTTCGGGGCTATCTTCCCCGTCTTTGCTCGACAGTTTGCTGGGAAGGGCGGAGTGCCGGGATGGGCATTCTTCATCGCAAAGTACTTTGGATCAGGCGTCATCGTCGCAACTGCCTTCATTCACCTTCTTGCTCCCGCGGAGGAGGCTCTCACCAATTCTTGCTTGACTGGTCCCATCACCGAATACAGCTGGGTTGAGGGCATCATCTTGATGACCATTATTCTTCTGTTTTTTGTCGAGCTGATGGTCATGCGATTCTCCCACTTTGGCTCTGGTCACGGTCACTCTCATGACGAGGAAGGGCACGCCCACTCTCACATTGGCACGGCCGAACCCATTGTCGAGGAACTGAACCCCACCAAGAGCCATCACATGCCCGGTGAAGACCACCTGGGTCACACTCGAGAGCACCACGATGTTGATGACTCGGAGAAAGACGCCGGAGCGAGCGAAGACTATGCGGCCCAGTTAACCTCCATCTTCATCCTGGAGTTTGGCATCATCTTCCATTCCGTCTTCATCGGTCTCACACTGGCTGTGTCTGGTGCCGAGTTCACCACCCTGTACATCGTCCTGGTCTTCCACCAGACCTTTGAGGGCCTGGGTCTGGGCTCCCGACTGGCTCTCATTCCCTGGCCGAAATCCAAGCGCCTCACACCTTACTTCCTGGGATTGGCCTTTGGTATCTCGACCCCCATCGCTATTGCTATCGGCCTGGGTGTCCGAAATAGCTACCCACCATCGGGACGGACCACGCTCATTGTCAACGGCGTGTTCGACTCCATCTCCGCCGGCATCCTCATTTACACTGCACTGGTGGAGTTAATGGCACACGAGTTCATGTTTAGCAGTTCGATGCGCAAGGCTCCGATCCGCGAGGTGCTGGCTGCTTTCATCCTGCTATGCATGGGCGCTGCCCTGATGGCTCTGCTGGGCAAATGGGCCTAGCTTGACGACCATTTCTTTTTTATGACTTCGGCTCATCTCCGATCTTCTTTTTTCAATTCGCTGTTCTTATTTCTTAAGTCCAAAAAGTGCGGGATTCTCTACTTCTACTGTCTGAAGTTATCCCTGGTCATTTGTACATGCATTTGATACCCTCGGGGCAACCTGGCTTCCAGCGTCCAACGCCCAGCTTCCACCAGCGCAGGCGCACACATATCCGGCGTTAGTTCTTGTTTATGGGAGGAGTTACTAGTGTTATGTTTTTCTGCTTCTATCATCGGGGTCAAGCTTCCACCTCATGTCATGGATCGATGTATTTAGCTTTCAATCAGATCTAAACAACCTTCTCGAAAGATCAAGTCCTGTTCACGTGCTCACTACTACTTACTAAAAGCTTCGCAGCTGCCTGGTCTAAACTACTCGGTGGCTACTCATTATGGTACCTTTGTTCTCCACACTAAGCCAATCACTGCGAACATGTCAACCACGTGCTTGACCATGTGGTTGACACTGGAATGCGAAGCTAAAATTGGTGATTCGATTTGTTGAACAGAAGTCACAGAAAAGCCAAGTCTTAGTGGAACGCCATGGCGGTGCTTAATCAAATTCCGTCTGTAGGGCTGGTTACTCGGAGGGTCCCGTGCGCACTTGTGCTTCTCTCCTCTGTACGAGCAGGGAGTTTGTTTGTTCTGCCCTGCTTTTCTCTAACCTTCTCCTGTTTCCTCTCGATAGAGACGCTTCCAGTGAAGAGCACACCTTTAACTTCGACATGGCCATCGAAAGCGCCCCAACCATCCCCGAAGAGGCTGATGCCTCCAAGGCCGAGATTCACGACAACGTCGATCTTGTGGATGACCCCTCACGCGAGGTCTCCAAGAAACGGCAAAGCCTGTCGGACCTATTTACGATCGTGAGTGAACTCTTGTTTACCCTTTCGAAGATTAAGGCTTAAGGAACCTCTACTAATCAATGGATCGATGAGGGAACTGTATAGTTTGCCAGCGGCTTCGCTCTGATCAGTGATGGATACCAAAACAACCTCATGTGAGTGCGCTGGCCCCCTCTTTTTACTCCGACACCCCCACTCATGCGCTGATTACTACAGGACTATGACCAACGTCCTTCTCAAGAAGGAATACCCCAAGGAGTACACTACGACTGTCAGCACGCGCGTTTCCAATGCACTGCTCGTGGGAGAAGTTATTGGCCAGGTGGTTGTTGGGTAAGTGCAAGCATACGAGCTTCCAGGTTGCTGAAGTAGTCGCCCATTGCTCATAATCAAACTTAGTCTGACCTGCGACTACTTTGGCCGAAAAATGGCCATTGTTTTCACCACCCTCATGATTGTCATTGGAGGCATCCTGGCCACCGCCTCGCACGGTGTTACCATTGACGGCATGTTCTGGATGATGACCGTTGCTCGTGGGGTTGTCGGCTTTGGTATGGCTTTGCTTAGCATTCTGTCATCACTAATTTGCAAAAGCTGACCGACCGTACTCGCAGGCGCTGGCGGCGAGTATCCTGCATCATCGACATCTGCCTCCGAGTCCGCCAACGAGTTAACGCCTAAGCATCGAGGTCCAGCTTTCATTATGGTGACCAACTTTCCTCTGTCCTTTGGCGGACCGTTCGCAGTGTCCATCTTTTTGATCGTGCTTTCGGCTTGTCACCAGTCGCACTACAGTACCGTGTGGAGAGTGTGCTTCGGCATTGGATGTATTTGGCCGCTTTCTGTGTTCTACTTCCGAATCCGCATGCTCAATTCAACTCTGTACCGTCGTGGTGCGATCAAACGACATGTCCCGTACAAGCTTGTCATCCGGTATTACTGGAAGACGCTGATTGGGACCTGTGGTGCTTGGTTCCTCTACGGTAAGTTCCTATACATAGTTACCACTCTTCGCATTTGACTCATCAATGATGGCTTGTCTATAGACTTCGTCACCTTCCCCAACGGCGTCTTCTCAGGCACAATCATCTCGTCTGTGGTCCACGATGGCACAATTCTTCAGACAGGCGAATGGCAACTCCTCCTTGGAGCAATTGCTCTCCCCGGAGTCTTCCTCGGAGCTCTCCTTTGTGACCGCGTTGGTCGTAAGAACATTATGATGATTGGATTCAGCGGATACCTCATCTTCGGCCTCATCATCGGATGCGCCTTCAATCGTATCACCAAGATCATCCCCCTCTTCGTTGTCTTCTACGGTCTCATGCAGAGCTCCGGTAACTTTGGTCCCGGAAATATGCTGGGCCTACTGTCCTCGGAGTCCTACGCCACCGGCGTGCGCGGGACATGCTACGGCATTTCGGCTGCGGTTGGAAAAGCCGGGGCGGCGATTGGGACTCAAGCGTTTCAGCCAATTGCCAACAACCTTGGGAAGAAGTGGACTTTTATTATTGCTGCGATCTGTGGTGTGGTCGGCGTTCTGGTAACTTGGTTCTTTGTGCCGGATCTTTCTGGGGAGGATCTGCGTCTGCGCGATGAGAAGTTCCGAGCTTATCTTGTGGCGCATGGATGGGATGGAGCCATGGGAGAGGATGACCTGCAGGCTCTTGCGGACGAGGGAATTCCTACTGATACTAAGGCTGCGGCTACCGCTTCAAAGGAAGGTTGAGCCTGGAGATGGTGGTGGCATTGAAGACGATGGAAGATGGAGGCAGAGACTCGGTACTTTGCATTGGCGGACTGAAAGTCAAGAACCGATAATCTAATGAGTAACCGTCTCTTCTCTGATAATGCCTGTACTTGAGAGGAAGAGAAAGAGACTAGGTAATAATACAAGCCACGTTGCAAAAGAACAGAAATTCTCCTTCCATCTCCACTATGTACCGTTCTGCAGTAGTACTTCAAAGCTCAAAGTTGAAAGTAGTCAGACCCACCCACTAAAGCGGAACCCCCCAAGCCAAACTCGCGCCTCTCCGCACTCCACCACGTTGCCCTCTTCTTCCACGTCTCCTCTTCACCATCCTCACCTCCATTCACTTCAATTGACTTTATACAACCAACTCTCTCCCTCTTCCTCTCCCTCAATCCACGCAACATTTCCTTCCACCACCAACTCAACCACCCACAATGCGTCTCACCACCCTCTTCCTGAGCCTCGCCTCCCTCGCCTGCGCCGCCGAGCTGGGCATCGAAGTCACCCACAAGGTCGAGTGTACGCGCAAGACCCAGAACGGCGATAACGTCTCCATGCACTACCGGGGTACTCTCCAGTCTGATGGGAAGGAGTTTGACTCGAGCTTTAAGCGCAATGTCCCATTGACCTTTAAGTTGGGAACTGGTCGGGTTATTAAGGGGTGAGTTAGGGCTCTTTTCTTTAGGTAGAGTGGGAATGGAGACAAGTGTTGCGAGGCATCGCTTGTGCATTGTCTTCGTTCCCGTTCCGCTTTCGCTTGTGCTTTCGCGGCTTTCGTTTTGGTTCCTATCTGGACAATTGGCTAATTCTATTTTTTGCTATAGATGGGACCAGGGTCTCCTCGACATGTGCATTGGCGAGAAGCGCACGCTGACCATTCCCCCCGAGTACGGCTACGGCGACCGCGGCATTGGCCCCATCCCCGGTGGCGCAACTCTGGTCTTCGAGACTGAGCTGGTTGGTATCGAGGGCGTTGACAAGGATGAGCTGTAGATTTGAAGTATATACTGCGTTATGATGTGTTGATCTGGCCAGATCTCTGCTTTAGGTAATAATCGCTTTCATTATTATCTATTCTCAAATGATATACCCCAAAATCATTGGAATGATGCAATTTGCAATTTGCTTGATATTCACAGCGCGTAGTCAGGCTGCGCATCTATTGTAATGGGGTATCTCTCGTCTAGTATATGTAGAAATGTATCTTACAGCCCCCTGCTCCACCTCACTCGACATATACACAGGACCAAAATGTCCAGGACCGTCAGCAGAAGAATGCGAAACAAGCCATATCCTGGCAAGCAAGTCAACACCCACTTCGCATCCCACCAGCAGACAAAGCTCAATCCATCGCATCCAAACCATTCTCCGCCTGAACATCATTCTCCGAAACCAAAATCCCAATCAAACACTCCCCCAAAATCCCATCCCAGTTCACCCACGGATGAATCTCCGCAAACAACTGCGCCGAGTCCTTCCCCGCACCCCGCAGCAACTCCCCCTTGCCGCCAGGATGATACGGGGCATACGGCGAGATATTATACACCTTGCCCTGATACGACGTCCAAGCATCGCGGCCCTTGCGCCCGTTCTGCATCTTCAGCATGGACGGTGTAACCCGCACCAGTCCCGGGGGTAGACCCGCGCCGCGGAGTTGGTTGTTTGGATTTGCGGCGAGCGCGGCCCAGTCTAGTGGCGAGTAGCCCGGTTCGAGGACTACTTTGCGGGATGCTTGTTTCTTGATGGTGGTTGGGGCGAGGGTGCTGCTGCTGAGGCCGCTGCCGCTGCTGGTGCTGGCGGAGGGGGGCACACGGAGGCCTGCGGCGGCGGAGGGGGGTGTGCGGAGGGAGCTGGCGCTTGATCGGGGTGGTTGAAGGGTTGGAGGTGCTCTGTTTGGTTGTGGGATTTGTCGGGGGCGTGGGATTGGGGGTGGAGGCATTAGGGAGGGTGTAGGCTGTGGTGGCGGCGACGATGTCGTCGTAAGAGACGGGGGTTGCACCCTCGTCTGAACGGGCGCATCGTTGGGTGCTGTCAGTGGTGCCTTTAGTCCTGAACCATTCGCCCTCGTCTGGTCTAATGAGCCTCTCGCGACACCGGTAGCATTATCGTTGTCACTTGAGTCACCATTCAGGCTCAGCGTGGGGACAGCGAGGACTGGTGGTGGCGCACTTGAAGCGGACGCCTTGGGTGTGTTCTGAGAGCCATCCTCTTCGTCGTCTAGGGATAGAGATGTCGAGATGCCTGCGTCATGTCTCTCCGGAGTATGTTGGTCAGTGGGAAGCGCAGGCGGCTCGGATCTGGAGTCCGGCGGGGTGGAGGAGGTTGAATCCGGGGCCTTTCTGTCAGTGCTAGGTTGGCTGCGAGAGAAAAAGTATCCCGCAGTTGCGGCGAGACTCCCCACACCTGGCCAGCCCATTTCGTAGGAATTTGATATGTTGGAGCGGCGGAAATAGTGAGCGGCGAAAGAAAGATAGTCGTGCCTCGACTTGCAAAACCGCCTGGGGAGGTACGGGTGGTCCGTGCGGGCCATGAGATCGAGATCTATATACATTTGGAACTAGTCCGGGTTGCGGTCGAATGGATCCGGCATATAAGACCAGGGCGGTATAACCATATAAGAGTGCAAATTTTAAAGTCATCATGTCGCGAGTTTCAATTAAAAGAGTCTTTATGGTATCTTTCGTTGCCAATCTAGATGTTAGTCAATGTCTAGAGGATATATTTCTCACAAGGCAGAACGGACACTCTCAAAAGATATTGAGCTCCGCAGAGCCATTATGAATACACAAGAAACTCCCATTCCAGCGTGTTCTAATAAGCATAAGCATTTCCTAGCAAAATGGCTCGCGGATGATGTCAGTACCCCATCACCAGCACGCGGCGACAAAATCCGGGGCAAATATGCGACTGGTCTCGAAAGGCGCTAAGATTGATCATACTCCAACATGGTCCTCGCACACAGAGCTCTGAGAGACCAGATGCTCCGCAATACACTCATGTCTACCTCGGACGCGCTTGTGCTTTTTGATGTTGGAGCAGGTCAAGTAGCAGCCCCCTTGTGCTTGTCTGAGAGGTACCAGGCTGACCATGGGATATAGGCTCAAGGAAGTAGGAAGTTCCAGGAGGACCGGCACACGATAATCTTGCCGGAGCACTTCCCCGCAAAGACCGATGATAATCTTGCATTCTTTGCGGTATACGATGGGCAGTGAGCAGTTGCCTTCAACAAAAGCCGAATGGAGGCATGCTGATCCCTCGATAGTGGCTCTGGCCTTGTTGCGGACCATGCAAGTAAGAACTTGCATAATCTACTTGCCCAACGACCTGAGCTTCAGCGAGGGGACTATGCTGCCGCGATGAAGGCCGCACTGGCCGACGAGGATGGCGTGCTGTTGGACAATTTCATGCGCGAGTCCGTCGAGCCCGCCGTGTCCGGATCAACAGTGGCGGTGTGCTTGGTCAATTTGACCGCGGGGGAGCTGATAGTCTCCAATCTGGGCGACTCGCATGTCATTCTTGCCGAACGGGATCCCAAGACCGAACATCCCTATCACATTGTATGGCCTTGTCACACAACCGAGGACCTAATGGAACGGTGACTGACCACCCAACCATAGCGTCGCCTCACAGAAGCACACAAGCCCGAAGTGCCTAGCGAGCGAGCTCGTATCAAAGAGGCTGGAGGTACCGTGGAGAAACGGAACGGAACCACTCGGCTCGGTGAGTTGCAGCTTGGCCCTAGCTAGACCAGACCAAAAAGGGAGGGCCCGAGAGCCCGTGGGGGAGGGGGAACCGGCCCCCCGGTGAACAGTGAGCACAGAGTCATTGCAGAGAAATGATACTCACGGAGGAAACCGATGGAGTAGGATCCCTGAACATGTCCCGCGCGCTGGGCGACCTGCAGTACAAGAACCCGGTGAACGCCGTGGAGGATGATACTATGATGCCTCGAGCACGGCGCGCCTCGTCGTCATCGGCGTCGGTCCGTGGGGATTTCTTATCCAACGATCCCTACACCTCGCAACGTATACTGCAGTCTGACCGACGGTACCTGCTCGTTATCGTATCGGATGGGGTGAGCGACCGCACCGATGATACGGCCTTGATCCATCACGTGATGAAGCTGTCGATGCGGGGAATGCGAGCCGATGATATTGCGCAGGAGGTAGTCAGTATCACTGCCAGTCGTCCAAAGAGTGACAATGCCTCGTGTGTGGTTGCGATGTTGGATGGGCAGCATTCGTAACGTTCTATGCCGTTGGGCGGGAAGTGGAGAGAAGAAAGAGGGACCCCGTGATGCGACTGGGAACTGTAAGAGGTGGGAACTACCTACCCGAGTAGGTATGTACGGAGTACTACTGTATGTACTACGTTGGTGATGATCAAATAGCCTAGACAAAAAGATGGAGGATAGAAGATGGAGTGGGAAAATACGCTTAACTAAAAAGAAGGGAATATCAGACAATAGAAGTACCTCTATTGGCGCTAGACATGGTTATTATATTGCTTGACTTATATTGCGATGCATGTTAACGTAGTAAAAAAGTATCTACAGTAGTATATAGCATCGATAGACTGAGTCCACTGTCCAGCCTATCCGAACGGCTATCGGCCCACCGCGTTGTGTTTTGCATATCAGCGGCCGGCCAAGTCCACCCAGTCCCACTGCAAGGGTCTGCCTTGCCCCGAACAAGAAGGTGGTTGTGTAGCAATTGTGAGGGCCCATACCTACGGAGTCACCTTGTTTCCAGTATATTTTTTTTTAGGACGAATCTTCGGATGAAAATCTGAAGATGAAAGAGTTTGATAGTATCAACAAACTTCCATCTTCTTAGTCCCTTGCTCCTTGGTCTATGGTTTGGTTAGGTTAGGTTCAGTAACTTTATCTGATAACTGGATTCATGTTCTACAAATAATGCAAACTATCTAAACAAAGTCATGCAAAGTTTGCAAACAAGGCAATTTAAGGCAAATAATTATGGTCCCCCCCCCCAAAAAAAGTTTGCAATGCCACAATCTCGGCGTTCCAACCCCACCAGGCGGAACCAAAAGGCCAAACGGCCTGCCTTTCATGGAATGCTCCGGTGGCGTTGCGTTTCGTATTATGTATATAACCTTGGATCTTTCATGCACCCTATAAGGTGGAATTCTTATTCGTTCAGGCCTTTTCTCCACGACCAGGCTTCGGCTTTTCCTCTTAGTAGTGAACTCCTTCTCAATAATTAGACATTAGCTTTACAGATATTGATACTTCTCTATGCCAGTGGTAAACCCCTCTGCCGTACCAAATTCTTGTACCTCCCAAGTCCACCCGGTCTGCCCCTCTTCCTCCTCCGAGAACTCTCTTTCCACCCCGCTCGACAAGGTTATCTCCCCGGTGACATGATGACGATTCTGAGGACCATCCAACCCAATTTCGCAGGCGGATAAGAAGGTCGCTTCGTTCCGTCGGAGTGGACCGCCCCTCCCATCCACCAACCAGCGCCTGCAAGAACGTCTCTGCATTCCCTTGGAGACTAACTACCCTGCTGGATGAACCCCAGAGGCTCCAACGAGGGCTCTTGATGGCCCAGTCCCTTGGGATTCTGTCAACCCCTTTTAGGCAGGCGACGAAATCGGCTCCGGAAGTGGAGATTCCTTCAAAGAACAAGCATTCAAGCTGTGAGATCCATCATCCGACTCTATCCACCTTCCCTAAAGGTCAACCTTGAGGAGGATCTCGTCTCGTGGTACCTGGATCGGGCCTCTGGTTCCCTAGTCCTCTTCCAATTTCTTTAAATACGCCCTTCCGTCGCTTGCTCCTCTTCTCTAGTCCGATATCGCTTCATCATTCAACAACCGTCGAACTTGCCGTCGGTCCTGATGACTGCTACACTGACTCATACTAAATCGACCACTCCCAGCATGGCACCAGCAAGTTGGAACAACTTTCACGTCGGACGAGACTGCGGCCATGTGAAGTGGTCTCGAAAGATCGCGCCCAAATTGACCGTCTCATCCGGTCAGACGGTCTCTTTTGATGCCATCGACAGCAGCAACGGCCAGCTCGACACCACTTCGGACGCTTCGGCTATCAAGGAACTGGATCTCGGCATCGCCAATCCCGTTTTTGGTCCGATCTACGTGCAAGATGCACAGCCTGGCGACGTGCTCAAGGTCGAGGTCCTGGCTCTCGAAGTCGCAGACTGGGGATGGTCCGCGATCATCCCCGGCTTCGGCCTGCTAGCGGAGGATTTCCTCGAGCCTGAGATCAAGATCTGGTCTCTCGACCGTGAGAAAGGTTACGCTCAGTTCAAGGATATGCGTATCCCCCTCCGACCATTCCTAGGCTGCATGGGCCTTGCTCCGGCCACCGACGACGAACTCTCCACAGTGCCTCCTACTCATGCCGGTGGCAACATGGACTGCCGCGAGCTCAGCGTCGGCTCGACCGTCTACCTCCCCGTTCAGACTGCCGGTGCCCTCTTCAGCTGCGGTGACGGCCACGCCGCGCAAGGTCAGGGCGAAGTCTGCGGCACCGCCATCGAAACTCCCATCAAAGCAACCCTCCGCTTCGAGCTCATCAAGAACCAGCCCTGGATCACCTCTCCTCAGTATCAGACCCCGCCGCGAGCTCAAATACCCAACCCGCTTCCCGACCTTGGAACCTACGGTGCTCTGGGCGTCTCTCCGGACCTGTTCGACGCCGCGAAGAGTGCCACCCGCAACCTCATTCAGTGGCTGGTCCACACCAAGGGTCTTACGAAGAGCGAGGCGTACATCCTGGCCAGTGTGGCCGGGGACTTGCAAATTTCCGAGATTGTCAATGTGCCCAACTACGAGGTTTCCATGAGCATTCCCTTGGGCATCTTCAGTTCAGTCTGATGGCCCCATGATCGCGATTTTTGGAACGTGGGCTTTTTTGAGGTTCTTTTGTTGGGGACATTTGCGGGGTGCTTTGCGAGATGTGATACCCGGGGTGCTGGATGATAGTGCTTCCCTTGCTAAATTGTATTGTACATATCTGTATGCGACTTAGCCTTGTCGTTTCTGTTTTCTTTTTTCTGCATGGTAGCCACACATATTGGACATGAGCTGAGCGAATTTTAATCAACATAAGAATATATTCTGATCATTCTGGCTTATCGCTCTTCTGTATTACCTAGAATAGAGCACCGGACCTGCTTTTGAAGTGAGATACTGAGAATTCTTAAGAATCAAGTCTTTTTTTGAGGTGCAGCGGATTTATATTTTCATGATGATGCCTGCGGCGTATTTCTTACGTTCAAGTTCCTGCCTAGAGCCAAGCTAACATATTACTGAGTCATATGGTGTAGTGACGAAGGCTTTCTCTGACTGCGACGGGTGATATCTGTGCCCTCCGCTATGAAAGCGAGTGGGTGCGTCGCAGCCTAGCGGAGGGCACAGACAGCGGACACCGAACAACGCATTATGAGCAATTATTGACCGCTAACTGCGCCTCAGATCCCATTTGACACGTATGATACAAGTATCTTCGAAGTCTTTCCAAAGGGCTCCCCAGATGCCTCTCTGGGTGCTTTGTTGGATTCTATTGAATGCGTACCTACCAAGCTCTATATTCTTTCAGGGACAAGAACTCAAAGTAGAAAGGATTAACAGTATTACTGCTCGATATTAGTCTCTTCCAGGTTTATTGCCATCAATATTGTGTATAAGGTCCGTGTTTTCTCGGTGGCCGATATCGGCCGCGGTGCCTGGCAAGTCAAGTCCCTAAAGCCGAGCATTGGGCTCTTCGATAATCCTAAGCGATAAGCCATGGATTTAATTAAAAGAAAAAGTTGGTTAGGAAGCTGAATGGCTTGGCCTTGCCACTAATGACTGCTGTTACAGCCTAGGTAGGACGAGTGAGAAGACGATGTAGTCGTAGCGTTCAAAAAGAGCACTGAGCATAGGTAAAAAAGGAATGAAAGCGAGGTCAGGGAAGAGAAAGACAAGCCCTTGGAGATCATGTCCTGCCTGACAGACCCGACATCCACATCACCAATCATATGATCCCGTTTAACCTTGACATGACCAGACGAATACTTTGTTCCTTATCTAGGATACGTCCACACATCGGACAAATCCCTTCCGGCATGGGGACTGGGAGAAACTACATTTGGTGAATCCCTGACACTTCAAGTATCCCCATGATTTGAGAGTAGCTTAACAAAACCATGCCGGCAAGACAAGCAGCATTTGCGAGTGGACAGTAGCCCATCCTACCCTGATGACTGACATTGGCTCCATGCCTCAAGGGCATCACGACCATCTCCATGTCTGCATCTATGATGGCCATGTGTAAGCGCTTTCGCCATATCTCTCATGGTCTTCTTTAAATCTTGCATCAACTTTGGCACCCTTGTCTAAGAGTAGTGGGTTTTCTCGCCTATACTTAATACATTGTCCTTGCTAGAATATTTTTTCACTGATTGGGCTATCCTCTCGCTACCATGCCCTCCAGCGGCATGTATGATAGTCCCGCGTTTGATGCCGCCCAGGAACTGAGCGAGTAGGCTGGCCACAGTGTCACGCTAAACAACAGAGGACATGGTCTCAATATTTGCTCAAAATCCAAGAAGGAGCTTAAAACTCGGCTCTCCATCGCTGGTAGTGCTGGAGACAGCGCGTTTAAGTGGATAAAATCCATTAGACCAGGTATTTCAAGGTGAGCGCCCTTTTTGAGGAGGAGGTTGGTCACCATTAATTGGCCGAGGAGCAAGCCGCAGAACGAGGTATGTCATTCTGAGAAGTTTGCGCGTCTAGATCACTAGACCACATTTCGTGCAACTTTTCTAGGAGGTGGTTGAGACCAAAGTAAGCCGCTAGGTGCATACCATTGGATTCCAAGGTCTGATACTGGCTTCCAAGTTCCGATAGTTGATTGGAAACCAAACCGCGTGAGAAATCCGAGAGCTGTGGATTGGCCTCCTTGGAGTTGTCAAAAACGATGCCCCCAGTTCTGACAGGAGTGGTCATAGAACGGATATCTGTCGGAGATTCTCGTACCCCATCTTCAAACTGGTAGCTACCGTCTTCGAATATGTCGTATAAAGAGCTGCTCTATGGTGAGACGCGGGAATTTTCCAGCCGCTCCCATATCACCATTGTCATTGTATTGACCCTCATCACTGGGACATAGGGACATAGCTCAGGCTCAATTTTCTTTGAACGTCTGCGGTCCTGTACGCTGGGTTACTCAAACGCTGTTCAAGGGCATTGGTTTGTATATTAGGCCTCAACCCCACTACTCGGGACTAGTCACAGTCCCTCTCGGCAACCCATCAATCCGGAGTAATTCTGTCTATACCACTCACAGTTTAATGAGCATCATCGTAGACCATAAATCCCTCAAGAATAACATTGGTATCCAGTTTCCTCATCGAGCATACTTCGGGGCCCTCGCAGGTGATGTCACATGACACCGCGTTCACAGCGCGTCTCACTTGCCGCTCTGGGCGATCCAACCACCGGTCCGGATTGTTCGATTGCCTCCGAGGTTTTGATCCCCCAAAACAAACGACATGACATGGATCCCATCCTTGATGGTCTGAATCACGCTCAACGCGAGGCGGTTACCTCCTCCGCCCCGATTCTCCAGGTTCTTGCGCCTCCGGGCTCGGGCAAAACCAAAACGCTCACTGCACGCGTCGCGTACCTGCTTTCTCACCATGGCTATCAACCACAAGATGTCATATGCTGCACGTTTACGATCAAAGCTAGTCGGGAGATGCGTGAGCGCCTCAGCAAGCTTATCGGAGAGAAGTTGCAGTCGCGGTTGATTCTAGGTACTTTCCACTCCATTTGTCGGCGGTATCTGGTCAAGTATGGATATTTGATTGGGCTGCGCAAAGGATTCGGGATTGCGGACTCTGATGATACTCGAGCTATTCTTCGGGTGAGTTTAATATGGGCGAGATCTCGACCTATAATTATTCGCTAATCTTTGGTTAGCGAATTATCAAGCGCCTGAATTCCAGCATGGATATCAGAGCGGCTCAAGGGCGGATCTCCAAACACAAGGCCCATGGCCTCTCTCCGAACGCTTTGGCTGCGCGTGTCAAAGCAGAGGAGCTGGAGCTTGTTGACATATATCGCGCATACGATGAGGCGCTTGCAGCCGCGAATCTTCTTGACTATGACGACCTGCTTCTGCGCTGTGGCGATCTCCTCAGAGAGCATCCAGAGTGTGTTTCGAATGTGCAAACAGTTCTCGTCGATGAGTTCCAGGATACCAATATCATCCAGTACGATCTCATGAATCTGTTTGCCTCCAAGAATCGGCGCATCACCATTGTCGGTGACCCCGATCAAAGCATCTACGGGTTTCGGTCTGCAGAAATCCAGAACCTCAGGCGGATGCAAACGCGATATTCAAACACATCCGTCGTTCTGTTAGAATCCAACTATCGTTCTTCGGGATCAATTTTGAACTCGGCACAGGACGTGATTGAACAAGACACGACGCGACCAGCGAAAAAACTCGAAGCCACCCATACGTTCGGAACCCTCCCTGTGCTGAGGAAACTCTCAAACCCCAATGCAGAAGCTCTTTGGATGGTACTTGAGATCAAACGAAGCGTGGCGATGACGGGTGGTCTGCTACGCATGTCTGATTTTGCAGTCCTTCTTCGGTCCGCTTCGTTATCAACCCGTATCGAGACAGCGTTTGGCCGAGCAGGAATTCCATACAAGATGGTCGGGGGGCGCAAGTTCTTTGACCGGACAGAGGTGAAGACTCTCCTGAATTATCTCCGCGTTGTTTGCCATACAGATCATTCAGACGCCCTGCTTGGTATCATCAATGTTCCCCCGCGGCGAATCGGTGACGAGACTATCAAACAGTTGACGAGTGGTGCAGAGAAGGCTCAGGTCACTCTATGGGCATTTATCAAAGACGTGATACAAGGGCGTCGATCGACCGAGAAAAAACTGCAGAAAGCGGCGGAGCTAGGGCTTTGCTCACTAGTGAAGTTGATCGAGGCATCCAAGCAAAAATTACAGGATTGTCAAGATGCATCCGCCCCTTGTGTGCTTCTAGAGTACATCACCGACAGCCTATCGTTTCAAGAGTATCTACTCAAGACATACCCGCTGGACGAAGACGGTCGCTGGGCGAATGTCAAAGAGTTGATGGGCCAGGCTAACGATGCTGCAGCCTCCGAGAATGAGGCGAATCTCGAAGAAGAATTACCCGAGATCGAAGGCGTAGAGCAGCAGCAATCTCATCCGGGGGAAGAGGCTCTATCCCGGTTTTTGGCCAATGTCGCCTTGGCCACTGAGGCGCAGAAACAGGACGAGGGCGAGGAAGGCTCAGGGAGTGTCACAATATCGACTATTCACGCCGCCAAAGGCTTGGAATGGCCTGTTGTCTTCATTCCGGCTGTTTACAACGGAAGTATTCCACACTCGCGAGCTGAAGTGGTCGATGAAGAGAGACGTTTATTATACGTTGCAATGACTCGGGCCCAAGCGCTCCTGTACTTGAGCCTCCCGTTGAAACAGCCTCGAATAGGTGAAGGAGAAGATGGGTCTACGACTTTGACGCCGTTTCTTCCGCCCAAGCTGGTCAAGACGCGCTTTCGACCAAAAGGTCCTCAATTCCAAGAGAAGGTCGTATATGGAATTTGTGATATTCTGCACCGGCCACGACCGTCGCCTGAGGACATGTGTAAAGACCTTGCATCTCTACCCTCTCTATTGGATGACAAGTGGACTTCTGAGGGCGAGGAAGTACGCGACGACTACAGTGAATGGAATGGCAAGCAAGGCCCGAGTGATCCAATTCAAGAGCCATATCCAAAACGAAGGCGACCTGACAACAATGGGCCGACATCCACCACTTACACGACAGCGGGAAGTTACAGCATGGGCAATTCGTGCAACTTTACGGTTGCTACAACAATGTCTTCAGCAGGCTTTACATCGGCTCGAAACTACATCGCGGTGAACCCAGCTGCCGAGCAAAACACGACGACGCCGTCTACGACATCCGCAACTACGACTGCAGCCGGCCCAATAGGCAAAGCAAAGACGCCTAGTAACGCCGGCGGTAAAGATGGCCTCACCCAAGCCAGTATCTCCAACTTTTTTGGCGGACCCGGGTCGTCTACCCACAAGTCAGAGTCTATCCCGGTGATCCGTCCGCCAGCTCAGCCGACCCCGAAAAACCACCTAACTCCCCAGATCAACTCTCGGCCAGGCGCCAGCTTTGTGCCACCCTCGCTCTCTTCGCACCGTCTCCAGCCACGACCCCTTCATCCATCACGGCCAGTCCTTGAACCTGCCGAGTCTAGCAATTACACGTGGATGGCGGCTCCGTCCCGGCCTGACAACATGAAACCCGCCCGGATGCTGACATCGCAACCACCGCAAGGAAATGGCAGCAGCACGGTGGATGCAGGGACCGGGACTGGGACAAGCGAGGTGAAACAGGAGAGGTCCACCAGCGGCGTCCGGTCGATGACGTTTTACACCACTACGATGGACAAGGTCCGCCAGCAAGCCCCATCGGCGACAGGGCGGCGGACGTTGGGCATTCGACGCAGCATGAATGGATGGGAGGAGCGGATGAAGCGGGAGAAAAGCGGTGGCAGTGGCGATCGGATGCGCTAAGAGGACAAGGGAAGTGGAAACGGGTCTAGAATTCTGAAAGTGGTCTGTGAGAGATATGATACACGTCTCGCAGCCTCATTGCGCGCAGTTCGGCTGCTTGTCGACTGAAGGAGTGTCCTGCCTGGGTGGACCAGTGGGGAGGGAAAGGGAATGATAGGGGATTGCAATTGCTTCATCCACCACCAACAGATGATGAGTCGACGCAATAGTCCAATGGATCTATGGCCCAATGACTTCAGAGGGAATTCGACTCCGCAAGGGCATTTTGGGTCTGGGGGAGTGACGTACATCCCGCGGTGTCTCCTGGCGCTATGCGCTCTGAATGCACGATCACCGATATAGTTAGGAAACGAACAAAAAAGCAACCCATCAACAAGTCCTCGCTTTGCAGGAGTCAGATGACCTCGTACCACCACCCAACTTCCATTTCGCCAGACGCCAGTGTCTTAGGGAAACCGAAAGCACGGAACTAAACGATCGGCGATCTTCCGGGTCCAGGGCGGCTGCCATTGGCGCGAATTCGCGCTCTAATCGCAATGATCACCAGTAACGGGGGCCCTGAATGGCCTTGGGGCCAGGACAGAGGGCATCTGGACCAGAGTGGACCGGGGGTCAGAGGGCGGCAGTCGGTGAAGCTTTCCCCCCTGGCCCCTGGATCATTTTATTGACATCACCTTTTATGCCGTTGACGCCAGTCAGGCATCCCTGCTGTGAAGAGCGAGGAGACTGGTGATTGGCGGCACAGGGCCAGCGGTGAGGCGAGGAATTCTCGATCCTCCTTTCTGCTGCTAGCGAGGTCTCCAGGCTGAGGGCTCAATAATGGCAGCTTCGATAATTTGCACTAATTGCACCACCACCACCACCACCAGCCAGTCAGCCAGCCAGCAGCAACCAAAGCGGGAGCAGCTTGGCCAACTGCTATTCTTGGGAGGAATGGCTGACTCATCATTATTGGGCCCACTGCCCCGTATGAGAGGCCCACTTCGTATCGCTGTATCATTTCTGACTGGCTGCCCTGCTTTGGACCTGGCATCATGGCCAATCAATTGGCAAATCTGGCAATAATACCAGGCACCCGATACCGTCCACGTACCCTCAGTACCTTCATTACCTTCGATACTCTTGATACGTCAGGGGGCTGATCCATTCCCATTCCCTTTTCGAAGGCCGCAGAGCTCCCTGGCGACGATGCGGTTCACGGTTCCCCGGAGTTGTAGATCAGATGCAGCGCTCAATTGGGAATGGCCTGGGGTATACAAAAAGAAGCCCTGCTGCTGTGTCTCTTCTTCCAGCTTCGACTAAACTTGTACTATCGTCTATCTAAACCTCTATTCATCTATCTATACTTTATACTCTCTATATAATTCCCACCCTATACCCTTTGACTTGATCTCTTCATCTCATCTTTATAGATCTCGTGAGCGCACAGTTCAACACTGCCTGCCTCTTCGAGACTACATCAGCCCATACGCCCATCCAATCTCGCGGCCGGTCCTCGTCAATTGTCAACTCCCAACTCCTCCCATTCAGACCTTCTTGGCTCTCTCCCTTCTCTACATTTTCCATTCCATCTATACCATCATGCCACACAAAGTCACCAACGACTCCAATTCTACTCTGGCCAGCGGAGATAGTAGCACCAGCGATCAAATCATTGCCACAGAAGTCCGAGGTATGTCGATCCAGCGCCAGCTTATCCTTCCAGCCCCAATCCACTCGATCTCTAGATTCGGCCCGGCTAATGCAGACGCGTATCCCGGTCAGCCGCCAATCCCGTCCGCAAACCTCCCGTTATCGTCCATAATAAAGGCGGCCAAATCTACGACGAGACTAGGCCGTCAGACTGGGACAAACAACGCTGGAAGTAACACTCCAGCAGCCCCAAATCTGGGGAATGGTAGCGTGATGGGGATCTGACCGGCAGAGCTCCAAGGGAGCAAGGACAAAAGCAAGCAACCAGGTCGGGGAAAGGATCCCAACCCAGTCTACCCCGACTTATCCGCGCGGCTTTACAGTCTACTTTCTCCGTGACTGTGCACAAGTGTGCTGTACGCCCAAAGTGACAGCTACGAAGAAAAAGGAACTATGGGAGCGGACAACTGGAACTCGCCGGAAATGAGCCTCTGATGGGGGCAGCATAGCGGTGTAACTGCATTTTTGACTGGCAATTGGCAAATCAGCCAGAGGCCTCGGTCCCGGACAACTTTCCCCTTTTTTTTTTTTTTCTGTGGTCAGTTTGCTTTGGGGACACTACTTGAACGGTTTAGTGTCCCAAGTATCCGCTCCGAAAAGAAGGGATGAGTGGGCGCCAGCCGTGCCTATCGTCACCGCTATGCTCGCTATGCCGCTATGTCCATCTCGCCATACCGCTTTACCCGCGATCATCTCCTTCCCCCTGACCAACAGCCCAGGGCGGTGGTCTGGGCCCCCGTCACTTTTCCCTTCTGGCTTAGGAGGTTGCCCAGTTACCCATTGCCAACTGGCCTGCTTGCTTGCTCTTGCTGCGACTGTGTCGGGGAGAATTCCTCCCCTTCCTTTCGTGTCCCTTTTTGCTCTCTTTGCCTATTCTGCCCCGGATTACTTCACGCCGGGGAAGATGTGGATCCCCCTTCGCTATCCTCCCCCCCTACTTGGTGCCTCCCGTTCCCCTTGTATCATTATCTGGAGTTATTCGGTTTTTTTTCGGCGTCTCTCCAGCCGTCTTTTGCTTTTCTTTTTTTGGGGAGGCGTCTTTTGCTTGCAGCCTCCACTCTCGACTCTGGAATTTGTTCGGTGTTTTCGTTTGATTCATTTCCGTTCCGTTCTCTACACCTCCTCTCCCAACTCTATCTCTCTTTCCGACTGATCACACACCCCCCTCTATCCCTCCTACTGCCTCGATTTTTACTTACCATCCTCATGCATCCCTGGCTCGATCTTATCGACCTCCGGGAGCGTTACACGTGTCATATTACTTTTACGCACATACCTCGCAGGGTTACTGCAGGTATACATGCTGGCGGGAACATCCCCCGGACCCGACTGTTTTTTCTAACCTACCTTTTTCTGGGGTATATTGTGTGATTTTATTCTGTTCTTTGGTTGCGATGCATAGCGTGGACAATGGGTTTACTTTTACTTACTGGGTGTTTTTTTCTTTCTTTGCGAATGAGCGAAATTTGTCTTTGGAATGTCTGTGCTACTGGGACACAAATTTGAATCACTGAATGGATATATGTCTCTAATATTGAGACCATTGAATTGAATCAATACGGTCGGAAATGGACCCTCTTACTATTTGATTATTGGGATTGTCTCCTCTTTCTATAGACACGAAGGTGCGCCGTGATCCACGGTTGCTCCATTTGAGTACTGGAAAGTTTGGCGAATACGGAGCTTTGATTGGTGGTTGATTGGGTAAATCCATGGTTGGGATCCTCGCCCCACATGGATTGTTTACCTATTTCCGAAATATGGGGAAGCTCTGGGTACGGACTACCCAAGGCACTGGGACAACTTGAGTATACTGGAAATAAAATACTAGAGGTAGGTTAGCTACCAGGATTGATAGTCAATCCGACTGGAGTTGGATTAAGCAATTAGGTCTCCCCGGTCGCCTACAAAGTAGCGGGAGGGATACCCGTGTCTACGGAGGTCAGCATGACTTGAGAGATATATCCATCCTCGGACCATCCGTCCCAACAGTAACCAGCCATGCGCACAAGGTCAGGCAGTAACTAATGTAGCAACGGAATGAAAGGAGTGATTGAATGGAAGCGATATATATTTCAATGGCATGAATTCATGGGTCTGACAGCATAGATATGGTCTGTACCCAATTCATAGATTGGCAGTGAGTTCAAATGAACACCTCAGCGTCCCTACAACCTGACCGTCAACAGCCGAACATGGCGCAACCTTAGCGAAAGCCTCTTAAAAAGCCTCTGAGAACCTCGTCAAAACGAGTACTCATCTACAGCTCCCTCTAAACAACTACAAAAAATAGATATGAAGTAACCACAGAAATGTGTATCATTCGTGGGCCATGTGGCAATCTCGAATCCACACAGAAAATCAGCGAAAAGCTCCTTCACCATCCGCACTGCAGCGGACAAGATCAGGGCCATGTTTAAAGCTAGGTACATAAAGATAAGGTGTTAGGGTAGGCAAACAGGGGGGAGGAGGGGGATAGTGTCAATCTTGGGTCTCCGTTGCCCATGGGAAATGTTTCCCCGGGAGACTTGAACAGTTCTTTTTGTCGGTTTTGGTGAGTTTTTTTGCTTTTTTTGTGTGCGGCCGTGCCACTCCTTGACTTTTGTGTCAGAGGTAAGTCGGGCGGTCCAGACACATTAAAGACTTTTTCTGCAAGGGGTGCTTGGGGGGAACAGTTGTGGTGTGTAACGATCGTCAGGAGTTGGAGATATGGATGCAAAGGCGCAGCGCTCGCGGGCGCGCAGCAAGATAAGAATGTCGAGAAGAGTGGAAGGACTCGACTCGACATGAGATGCGAAGTGAAGATATTGTGGTAGGGGGATTGGGGGGAAAATGACAAGGATGCAATGGGAAAGATTCAAATAAAACACAATATGGCTCGCTCTTGCAATGCTATGTGGAATGAGAATAAATGTAAATGGTGACCCAGGAACAGTGGAGAATAAAGGGAAGGAGAGATATGGGTATGCAATTTTTGGAACAAGAATGGGAAGATGGAATGAAAAGGCTGGTCTTCGACTCCGGTTCTGCAGACCGAAGCCGTATGCAAAGCGTGGGAAAGAGGTGGTCGGATGGCGGGCGTGGATGAGGTCGAAGATGAGGATGGCACAGGGTCGACAGGCACGGAAGAGAGGCGGCATATCGTGATTATTAGGATTGATGTGATTAACGTTGAGTCGAACCAACGCAAAAGCATGACGCTCCTTTGATTAGTTTTCTATGCAGTCGAGACAGAAAGAAAAACGAGGCGGACTGGAATATGTGCATGACACCGATACTTTTTTCTGGAAAGATGGTTACAGCTTTCTTCTGTTGTCCACTTCAAGTCTTCCCCTACATCACAGCCTGATAGGTCGGGTCGAGTGCCATCTGAGATTGGGGTGGAAACGGCGGGAGTTGCTGCGACTGCTGAGAGAGGTACATGGCCTCCTGTTGCTGGTAGGTGTCGGTGTGCATGTATTGCATCTCAGTCTCGGGGGCGGGCGAGGGCGAGCAGCCGTGAACGGTCGGGACACCACGAACCATCTCCTGGTTGGCGGCCATCTGAGCCTGTGCGGCGAATGGCCCGTTCTCAGGAGTGATGGGAGGCGTCATGTATCCGTGTGGAACAGCAGTCAGCTGCTGAGACTTCTGAGGGGTGGCAAGTCCCATCTCCCCAGTATAGGGCTTCGACTCGACGGGAGTCTCCACCGGAGGGGTGCAACGGGGGTAGTTGACCATAGAAGCCTGGCGGGCAAGGAAGTGCTCCAAGACCTTGGACACCCGAGAGAAGTGGGACGACGCATACTTCCGAGCAACCACGGTCGACGGCTGGTGAAGCTGCTGGGAGAGACCAACAAGAGTTGTCGAGTCATACTGGGCAGCCCAGTCAGTGTGGCGGGGTTGGGGTCGGTTCAAGATGCAACGAGCGAGGGCCAAGGCAGCACGGGCGAGCTCGGACGACGGCTTGGACACGAAGTCACGGTGGAACAGGGCAATTTCCAGGATGTAGAGAGCCATGTGCTCTACCTCGGCGTCATAGGGCTCGTCCAGAAGGGCAATCGACAGGAACTCATCCACAGTGGGGTGACCAACGGACCAGCCCAGAGTCTGCAGAACGTGCCATTCCATCTGAATGAACATGTCGTCATCGTAGAGAGAGCAGCACATCGACTTCAACTCCTTCACAGTAGGGACACGGTCCTTCTTATCGTTGTACTTCGCAGCGATGAGGAGAGCTGCGCAGCCCACCAGTTGGTAGTGACGCTTGTAGACCACACGCTTGGAGCAGTAGCGGTCCAACAAGTTGATCGCCAAGAACAAGGTCGATGGCAGGAGTTGGAAGGCAGTGTGGGCCTCGATCAGGAAGTCAAGGAGGTAGGGACGCATGAACCACTGGATTTCGGTCTGAATATCGATCGATTCCACATCAGGGAGAGTTTGGCCCTAAGTTGAAGCACACACCATGTTAGTGGACAACCCTTGTCACGTGGAATCGACAATCAAAGGGGGGCTCAGTCAAACTTACATCCATCTCCAGCATCTGCTGCAGGACATCGTCTCGGAACTCGGCGCAGGTGATCCGGGAGATCTGGTTGGCCATCGCATACTGCCGCTCACGAGCAACGAGCTTGTCGTGCTCCTGTTTGGCCTGCTTTTCGGCCTGCACCCGGTAGTCATCTTCAATGAAGAAGGTGTCACAAGGCTGGTAGCCAGAACGGGGACGAATGTAATCCATGACTGCGGAGGTCGAGGATTGAGGTGGGAGAACGGGAAAGGCGGAAGGTTGATTGGCTTTGCAAAGACCAAAGAAGAAGAAACCTGAAGGATGTGGAGTCGAACAGGTCACGACGGAAGTAAGAGAGTGACAGTCGTCGAATTAGGTAGATAAAGTGAAGGACTGGAAAAAAGTTGAATCAGATGAAGGAGTGTGGTCCAGCGTGAAGACAGGAAGTCTGGTGAGCTGGGAGGGGCGAGCAGCGGAAACAAGAAGACAAGGCCGGAATTGCAGTGGAGGAAGTCTTTCAAGACCGAAAGCTGTCGGGATGAGTTGAGGATTAGCGATTGAACAAGAGGTCGTGATTAGAGATTAGAATTAAGGCAGCAGAGGGGCTGGTGGTAGATGGGTAGGCAACGAGCGTGGGTAAAGAGAAAGGAAAGAAGTATGAGGCCGTGAGGCAGTGGAGGGATGAGGGGCGAGGAACGTTTTGATATCAACGACCAATGCCTCCAAAAAGGGCGCCGGGGAAATAGCAGTGGAGTGAATACTGACCCCCAGCTAACGAGCCTTCAGGCACAGGGCACAATGCAACCCTTACCGTGATGGCGAGTCTGGCATCTAGGCTGGGCCAAGCAACGCAGGAATGATCCGTTGAATTAGGATTCTGTAGGATGCCAGTCCGAGAGATGAAGCACGAGTAAACGTCTTCACCCCTAGGCCGGGTATCTTGCTTTGCGGAATGTGGAGTGTAGGCACAGGACAACCCTATGTAGGGGGGGGGGGGGAGAACCACGATCGTCAGGGGATGGGGAAGAACGTGCAAGAGGAATGATGATACCACATACACTTCACGAGTTAACGTGTTCCGAAAGAACCTCCAGGGAGATTGGAAAGAGGCTGAATGATGGGGGAGAGGTCGGTCAATGACTGAGGGTACATCCACACAAAGCGAGTGGACGACAACCAAAGTCACAGGTAAGACCAAAATTCTGTTTCCAGGCAGAGAGAAGAAGTCAGCCAATCAGGTCGATGTCAATGATACGAAGCAAGAGATCAACGAGGTGTGTGTGTTGTCCAGGTGTTGATCGTCGTTGAACATCACCCCCCGGTATGTTGAACGTCCAATGTCCAGCCCTGGTTATAAGATTTTCAAGGGCCCCCTTAATTCAATCCCCCCAGCTGACAGCAAGAGGAAGGGAGGAGATCTCCATTGAAAAACAAGGCCGGTCCCTGAAAGGACTACACTCCTGAGACCCTGGACAGGAGCATTCTGCCGGTGGCCCATTCGCATATAACTTCGGGCCCCCTTATGCCTTCCCAATGGCTCTCTTTAGGAGTACCAGTCTCCTTCAAGTGTGGAATCTGCACCAATATCTGATTGCCAGTGTGGAGGTTCATTCAATAGAGGCAAAAGACAAAGTGACAGCGGCTGGGCGTGCAATGATCGGGGGGGCGTTGACGGCTTCGGAATATCAAGTCCAACTTCCAACCGACCATCGCCGACCAGCATGACTCCTTTTCAATTTTTTCTCCTAGGACACCTCCAACACCTCTTGCCAGAAAATTGTTCACAGTTCCAATGCTTTTCTTCCATTTCGGCCTCTCTTGAGAGATATATGATATCGACGGTACCGGGGGGTTTTTTGATTCCGACACATGCAGGCAATCCTAACACCACGCAACAGTTTTACTGTTCTGTACTCACCCAAGCAAACAGTCTCCAAATCAATTAGAAACCGAAAACAGACAGTTTTCGGATCATCCGAAGAAGATTCTTCAAGATGATTTCCCCACACTATCGCTCGTCTAACCGGCAGGAGCGGGATCAGGGAGTTCGTCGGGAGAGGTCCGGGGATCAGGAGGGCACCGGCGGACAAGGACGAAGGGAGGGGGGTTTTTCGCCGTTTGAGCTAACAAACGTCGAGAATTGGGAGGATCGTCAAGACCGAGGAGGGGATTCGACTCGACAGGAGGTCTAGTTGGAGCAGACTGAGAACGGGAAGCGGGCACGCTCGTTTTCTCAGCCGGTCGACCAGACTCCGGGCTCTCCACAAATTGGCAAGGGGAGGGAGGAAGAAAGGAAGAAAAGGGTATAGAAGAAGAGAAAGGGAGGAGGAGAAGAGGAGGAGGAGGGGGGAGGAGAGGTACAAGGAGGAGGAATTTAGATTCTCTCTCCAGGCGGATGGTGGGAAAGAAAAGAAGAAGAGAGCTGAGACAAAAGACACGGAGATACTGGGGCCCAGCTTAGCTGTGCGGTACCGTCATAACGAGGTTTCCGGGTGGAGGCTGAAGCTGTGTACTACTGTATAGTGTATACGGAAAGTACGGGAGGTATAGTAGTGTATCGTATTGGGGATTATTAGGGTGGATTGGGGGGTGGACTTGGTTGGTGTTATTACCAGATTACCGTGGATTCAAGTAATTCGCTGGTAAGGAGGCGGGGGGCCCAGCTTCCAGTGCCCTTTACGCCCCTGCAAGGACAATCCAGCCTGTGTATGGAGACATTATGAGCAGATCTACTCCGTAGAGAGGTTGGAAACCATCATGAATCATTGTAAAAATCCCTCTAGGTAGTGAATTTGCTATTCGACCTTCACTATGGGCTATTCGAGTGGTCCTCTACAACAAAGAACAGGACCACTCCGTATTGCGGAGCACTCGTTGGAACCTGCCCTGGTAATAATGAGTGGTTGGTATCGAACGACGGTTTACACCGACCTCCACTTCCAACCTTGCCATGGCTGGAGCATTAAACCCGATACTCGCGTGAGTATTGGAGAATTCAATTGTTAAGAACCACGAACCTCTCAAAAACCAAAGTACAACTATAGATAGGCAATTCATCATCATCATCAATTCTTTTGAGTTCAATGACACCTACACTTTCCCCGTCCCCTTTCCCGATTACCTAACTGCTGCAAAGCACAAGGAATATCCCCTTCTCAGGAGTTGAGGTCTGAGCCCTGAGTGGCCCTTGCTCGCGTGGGAAAACGGGTCCATTACGCTCCTCCTTCAACTGGGTGAGATGTATCGACCACTCTTGGTAAAACAGATCTACTTACTATCGGCTTCAAGGAGTAACTAGCAGCCACCTCGTCGGAGGCACATGGAATCTCAGGCCAGCCTTTTTCACAGCATGGGGATTCCAATCAATTGGGGCAGACTGAGTAGTTGGCCCAGACAGGAAGTACATAAATCGCGTTTTCAACTGTAAGCCGCGACCCAGTCATTTTGCTCCGAATACATTAGTTGATACAAAACTCCAGTAATCGTTGCGAGAGTATTTCGATCATCCGGAGCCACTGAAAAAGTAGGCGGAAAGGTTCTCGAAAATCACCTAATACAGGCACTTACTCCTTGGCTAGGCTTGAGTGGAGAGATCTCCGTCGCGACCGGCGAGACAGTTCAGCCCGTCTGTTCCAGGAGCATTTCCTGTCTGTACTAAACGTACCAGTCAGCAGCCCTTCCCCTTGATTTCAACATGCGACTCCGACAGAACGGGAACCCAAGTATGGAGGACCTGACCTGCAGATGACGAAGCAGCGATTGCGTTCGAGAATTGTGTAAAATGGACTGATGTTTCGCATTGAAGTCAAACCACAAAGTACTGCCGCAAGGTGAATCTCCCTGGCAGCAAAGTACATACATAGCATCACCATCCTACTATCTTAATTTCCACCGTATGCAGCTCCAGCTGACGATGGTACGGAGTCCTTTATACCGTAATCAGATGCAGGGTTGAAGCTCCGAATTAGTACAGAGTTGTGATTACTACTCGCTTCCTCGCCACAATAATGTATACGAGGTAATCTGTACCCCCGTACTCCGTACAGGAAATCATCAAACACAAGTTACCCAAGACGCGCGAGCTCTTTCGGCCCCAAAGATCGCCTCGTAACCGTGTATCGTCGGCCATACTAATCCTCTCCCGCTGTTGGCTTGCTAGAGAGCCCATCCCCTGGCCAGCTAGCGCTGCACTGGCGTAAATGGTTCACCCTCTAGCCTTCCGATACGGTCGCGTTCCAGGGTCTTTTGCGGCCTACGCTTCCTGACTGGCCCAGCGCCCAGGATTGCCCTGGCATTGACTTCATTGCGACTCCAACCTCCACCAGCCGCCCATTCGCGTCCCTCTCAGCTGGGTTGTGGATATGGATATACGCCTTGGCTGTAACTCCCCAACTAATGTAACAAGCTAGCTAATTAACTAAGAAACTAATTATAAGGGCCCATGGTGGCCTAATAATCTGCGCGATCATAGGCCCCTTTTCCCCCTCCTTCCCTCAGACCCGAGCCTCCTTTGTCTTGCAGGGATCTCATCTCGCCTGCGTCCCATGTGGGGGAGGATTCGGTCGCAAAAGCAGGTTCTCTAACTTAACTATGTACTTCGTCCGCAAGCCCGAAAGGAATCTACAGGCCCACGTTCCCCGATCTTTTTCTATGGAACTTGATTTGACTAGGGACGGCCTTTTTTGTCGAACGCGTCGGTCCGATGATCCTGTCTTACAGGACCTCTTAACTTTGATTGCGTGAGTGAGTTGGCTTCGGGCTCGACCTCCTGCTTCTCCTTCTTCTCCGTGGTAGAGTCGCACACGCAACGACTTTCTTTTCCCTGCTGCAGGTGGGATTTTAGGCACTATTGGCACTTGTCTGCCGCCTGTGAGACCTAGGCGATGATGGTGATTTGTCCCCGGCTTTCCTAACCCAAGATAAGGTTTGCACAGGAGAGATGTGTCTACCAACTCTCCTTTTCTTGCTCTTCCAGAAAAGGGTCCCATAGTCAATACAAATAATGCATGTCAAGTCTCGTGCTCACCCCACTTCCACACAAGTATGTACTCCGTGTATACTGTACTATGTAAAGTTGTAAACATCACACACTCCAGCCATGGCATGCGACACACTCAAATTCTCCATCCTCAGTGAAATAGACTCTATTAATCGAGTTAATCTCGACCAATGGTTCCATAAACGCGTTCCACTCCACCCAGAATATGGTGCGACTCGGAGTTTACGCGGGGTCTCCTTGCTTGGTCCCGTCGTTACCAGACGCGCTGTAAGGTTGCCAGAGGGTTTAACTTCAGCCACTCGTACAATAACTTGATCTCCACATAGCACGAATTATTGATGGGCGTTTATGCGACTCGGCCGTTTTGCAATGATCAATGTGGTTGCTCCCACTCCGGCTAAGCACGATGGATCAATCATAGACTGGATGTGATCTACATACAAATGTGCCGCAGCCAGAGCCTGATGAGCCATGCCATGTAGCTCGTTTCCTAGAGTCGTAATCCCGTCTCAAGAATGCGCACCCCCTCGTTGATGGCATCTGTTGCTACCGCCAAGTTATGAAACAATCGTCTCGTAGACCGAGAAACAACACTAAGCGACTGCGATCGTCAACAGGGTGTTTGCTGCCTCGTGGACAACTGGGCCGGAAGAAGAAACGAGACATCCAGCGCCATCTGGAGGTCGCGGCATCGGGCCTGTACGACGGAACCACGTAGGGGAGTTTCAAATAGGGCAATTGAATGATAGACACGGCTAATTTGCAGTAGCAGATCGCATCCATACCTTGGCATCGATTGCGAGCCTCTCGGTGTTTGTTCAATGGTCGGAACTTGCATCCTAGGCATGCCAGGGACTTTTGCGACTCCTATCCGAGAGGTTAATCGCACCAAGGTACATCAACCGTCTGGTTTGGAGTCGTCGAAATGCCTCGATATCCTGTAGGAATGCGCCTTCTCGTAATGGTGCATATGCAGTACATAGCAGTTGCTCTCAAATGCGGCGATGCATGAGCCTCGGACAGACTGGTATTCATACATCACGTCGCTGATCATGGCTTAACAAGAGTTACGTGTTACAATTACGCTCCTTCCAGGTATGGCAATGGGGCTAGACCTTCCATTCGACTGGCAAAAAAGGCAATAACAGCGCCTCTCTACGCATTGAATATTGGAGTATCGATGGCTACCTAGCAACGAACAGTGGGGCTGCTAATTACTTAACCAAATTAGACCCGGAGAACCCAAAAGTGTCACCAACACGGGGTTGGCGCGAGACTTGAAACCCACGCGCAGAAATGAAGCCTGGCAGGACCTTGGTTTGACCACTTATTTTAATATCAAGGGACTTCTATCTAGATCCTGTACTACACCCAGACTGGACACGGATTCCGCCTTGTCGTAGTCAGTGGCTTCATACATCTGGATCAATTCCGAAAGAACACACCTCATCTGACACTGCGACACTGTAAGTCTGTTGTCAGGGACTACTAGTTGATAGGGCATCTTTGTCCAGCTGTAACAGGCCATGGAAAAGGGGCAGTATTGTCGAAGGATGTGATACATGGGCGCAGACTATGGAGCACACCGTAATGCATGCATTATCCCCATGGAGTTTTCCGGACTAAGAAGAACCCGGAAGTACCCATGGCGACCTGCCCGGATGGCTTGGAAACTAGTAGTACGCTGACACATGTATGTCCGATCCATGCGCCCGCCCAGGTATAGCAAAGGCCTCTCTCATTTCATGTTTAAAGAGGAGAATGAAACTCACTGGTTGAGGGTATCGGGTCGGTCGCATTGGTTACTACTGTAATTGTCTTTCTCTCCCTTTTTTTAGAACTGATCATCCTGTTTGGCATGGGTTTCAACTGCCGGCAGGTTTGGTTTTGGAGTACATATGCCAGGAGGCTCGGCTCAAGGCGCGCGCATGCGATGCTGCCCGGCGGTAAGGATTGTAATCAGTGGCTGTTGGTTCTGGACCACCTCCCCGTTCGGCGCCCCGGGTTCAGTACAAGTTAACCATGGGGGACTCACTACAAGGTTATATGTAAGAAGGCGTGACAATCGTGTATGAGGATTTAGCTCGAATTATCTAGTCAGGCTATTCATGCTTATCACCAACAAGCGCTCTGTTGTCTTGGAAGAGTGGCACCGTGAGGCTGGAACCCAAGTTGTCGGCCACGGCATGGGATATAAGTCAAATTCTGGTAAGCCAGGAAACGCAGGTCTTTCGTCTTGAAGATTTGACTTACCAGGAGCTGATGACAATAATTTCCCGTTGAGACAGGTGATTCGTCTCAAGTCCCCTTGAATCTCCGGTTTCTGCACGATCACATCCCCAGTAAAGTGCGATGCTATAGAGATAAGCACTCCTTGCGCAGTGGTGGTTCAGGGACCGAATTGCTAAGACGTTTTAAGTAGATCCTCCCACGTTGCTCATTTGACCTGCAAGGTCGGCGTATCTACAGGTTTTCCTCATCTCCCGTCGCAAGGGGATAATAAATCCAGCTGTTTGCAATTGGATGAGTTCGAGTGAGCTGTAGGCAGGCGCTATATTCGCTAATGTCAGATTTTCTACGTCTATCTGATCTACAGCGCGTACCTAGGTAGGTTCCGTTTACCTTTGTATTGTAACTCAGATCTGAGCTATCAATGAGATGCTACGGACGGCTTGAGTCGCCAAGAGTTTGAAAGTGATAGACATCAATACGACCATTACTTGCATACAAGCAAATGGTTCTCAAACTTAGGTAGGTTTGGCTGTTTGTATGCACCCAGTAACTAACTGTACTTAGAGGAAGTCTTGGACGTTTAAGAAATCCGTTTACAAACGGTGCCAGTCCCCCAAGACTTGCGGTGAAATATACATACGGAAAGGAGAACCCACATCTGTATGTCACAATCCACCCAAAATGCAGGCAGCAAAGGCGAGGTTCACAAAGTATTGTACTCAAGAAAGACTGTCTTCTTCCTCGAAAACCAATACGTCCCACCTCTGATTATTCATTCTGTCTGTGACACTTCGGAACACCTCAACCATGGAAAGCATCTAGTCTTCCCCCGAGTTCATGTGTAATCAAGGTTCCACACTATCAACAACGGTTTTCTAGTAGGGCCGTTCCGACCTCACGAAACCATGGTAAGAAGCGGGCAGACTCAAATTCTGACTGATTTGTTGTCTTCCCCGGCACTGTATGGTGGTTTTCGCCCCGCTCCTTGACAGATTTTCGGTCCACTGTGGTTTTGACGCGAAAAACGGAACTGGTGTCTGTGGCGATGGTCGGATGTAGCGGATACCGTACGCACAAAGACTGCTCGGCGGCAGATGGAATTTCGACCGCATCTACTCCGTACGGCTGTCGGACTACAGAGGGAGAGTGTAGAGGTCTACATATGTTCCATGGGAGGTACTCATATTGAATGGGTCTAGATTACATTTATCGGCGTTTTTGGCTTCACAATGGCTATTTTCTCTCTATCAAGGGTGGCACTGAATTTTGAAGCACTGATCTCCTCGCAAGTGGTTAAATTCTCACAAATCATTTCTTCCTTATCGATCTACTTCAGATCCTAATTAACTACTCCGTACTACATGAAAGATCTAGTTAAAATACTCTACTCTATGTACATGTTGTCGGATCCGAATACCGAACGGAATTAACGTATAGCGTACTAGACCGGTGAATAGAAATTTTCTTGTTCTGCTGCCCCTCTGCGGAGAACTCTGTACTGTATATTATCATGAAGTTTTTTCTTCTGCAGAGGCGTAGTGGGCTTAACTCCACAATGTCAGATATTTCCTTCCCGATGGTTCCTTAAGTCAGCGAAGGTTCTCGGGTCGTGGACAAGGTGCGTCAAGCTTGCATCACACTTTTATTAGCTCCGGTCGTTGACCGCGTCTTTGAATGGTTCTCTGAGCCTGACGCAGAAACTCATATCCTGGCTGTTCTAGATCAGAGCTACTTCGGATGCAATTGCAGATGGATTTTCTTCATTCCAAGGACTGTCATACTAAAAACGAACTCGATTTCCCTCTTGCCAGCGATTTTCATCAACTATGAGCGAAAATCTTCGCGTGGCCCCCACAACGAATTAAAGTGGTACTAATTAGCAACGCGTATCCAATGGTCAAGACAATATGACCTATTTCGGTAAAGTGAGACTGGGGCTCCTGGAGGCTCAACCATGGTTTTTGGCTAGTTTTCACCTCCCCTTTCCCCGCCCCTTTTCGTCTTGAGGTTCACTTCTGTTGAGAGAAAGGCTATTCCTTTCTGTACCATCCTGCTTGGATCACTGCTCATGAAACATTGGTGCCTTGTGTAGTGCAACTGCTAGACTGGCTGCGTCCTTTCCTCCCTGCTTTGCAGCAAGACCTGTTCGATGGAAGACCGAAGGTTGATCGGAGCAGGAAGGCGATTCGATACGCCGCTAAGCCTAACATGGTTTAGAGTGCAAAACAGGTGGAGAATACCCGTCGCGTAACGAACAAAAAAAGCTCCACGTCGGAGCTTTCTGTATCGGTACGCCGTACGGAGTACACGATTTCATACACTGCTGAAGTCCAAGCCCCCAAAAAGGATATATTGGCTACGCGGTCAGAAGAGTATGCCATCGTTGTGGCGTGCTGAATACGTTCGCGAGTCTTCCAGCGAACACACACCCATGCGAACCTTAATTCACCTCGCAACTTGCAACTCCCCCGGCAGGTGCAAGGATACCAATCTGGGTCTTGACGCCCCATCAGGATACGGCTTAGGCGTATTGGCCTCGGCTGCAATCGAAGCTATGCCGTCATCACCGGGTTCGCGTCCCACACTTCGGCTTAACCTACGTGTGTGCTGCCGTACAAGCTATTATTTGCAGCTCTTCAAGCAAAGACTACAGGCAGAGCTTCAAGATTTGAAACAGGTCCGCAAACGCCATAGACCCGAGGCTGAAATACAATTGAAGCAGAATCCCAGAGGTCGATTTTGCTGACTATTGCCTAAAGTCCCGGACAACCACATGCATCAGCGGCTCGGCCAGCGCCCGTATACGGGGGAGGTTGGGAACCAGAAGGGAATTGCCATCTTGGCGCGAATCCCTGTCAGATTCACCTCTCGTGCCATGACACGTTGATTTGGTCGTCGCGTCCGATTGTCATTGCATCTCTAAGGTTGACTGCCGATCCGGAAGTCCATTGTCCTCTCCGATATTGACGAGCTAATCATCAGCATCCTAGGCTTTGGGATCGCGATGGGGACATCCTAGTCTCACAGCCACCTTCTCTCGTACTTTATCTCCTTCTGGCTAGAGCTAAAGTACTCAAGCCGCGGGACGGCAGAGTCTAGCCGGGATCGTGGCTGGCTTCAGAGTTCACTAAATCGTGTGTCTGAGCCCAGCGGCTTCCCAGCTCCGAACCAGAAAAAGCATGCGATTAGACGAAGGCGACGCACTGCATGGCGACAAACTCGACGATCGAAATGCCGAATGGTGCAATTATCTCCCTTGCCCCGTCCCCTGATAACAGATTGCACCTCAAGTGTACCAGAGTTGGTTCAGGGTTGGTCTGCGAATCGATCAACGAGTTAACCAGTTCACTCAGTAGTTCAGCAGGAAATCCGGTTGTTCGAAGCGGGGGGAGAGGGGGCCAGATCCAACAAGATCGCGAGCCAACTGGGCAGCCCGACGTGTGGATCAAGCAATTTAACTCGTTCACTCAGATCAAGGCAGCTTGTAAGAGACTAAGAGTACCTGCCTGAATTGAGTTTGAGTTCGACGTGCCGCGCGACCGTGGCCATTCAGCATATCAAACATGAGAAACAGACTCGATCGCACCATATCCAGAGTTGACCAGAGCACCGCCATCGAATCCTAGTGCTTATCTCTGTCCATCAGCGGATGGGAATGAACTGGCGAATCGGTGTGCCCGAGTCCGTGAGCGCTGCTGACGGGGGCAAGCGAGCCGCGTCTTCTGCACTAAAGCAACTTTCCCTTTCCAGTCCCATTGGCCTTGCTGAATTTATCGCAGGACTGATATCTTTGAAGACAGCGCAATCGTGAATGCCGAGTGGACCATAATATCGCGAGCTCAGCCTTCCCCCCGCCCGCCACTTACAACTCTGCCGTGGAACTGGCCAATGAAACACTGATCAAGTGTCCCGCATTCCCCTCATCCTGCTTGATGCTGGCTCTCACTTGCCTGCTGATTATTGTGGGCAACCCAATGATCAGACTGGCAAGTTAAGCAGGGCATCGCAGGACATCGCCCTATCAGGAGTGCTCCACCAGCCAGGCTTTCTGGAATCTGATACATGGGACTGCATGATTCAGGGAGAACCTCCAGGGGCCAGCCATAGCCTCTCATCTTTCAGAGGGAATAGCGCTGCTTCTGACGTGGCAGCCCTTATATGGCCTGGGCCTGCATGCCATGAAAGCAACCCTAATATGGAATCTTCAAGCCGGTCGCTAGTGTCCTGCATATGGGCAGACGACCACGCTATCATGGGTATCTGTTCAGCTGCGCCTGTCACGAAAGCTTGTATGGAAGGCCTGACCTTTGCATTGCTTGACGCTCGCTGTGAGGTCCCTTACTTTTGGTATAATAGCCCATCACCATAGCTTTGGGACTTCGAGGGTAGTAGTATCTTAGGCTTTGGTTCCCAACTTGGTCGCTTGAGACGCCGAGTAGCGCTCAGGTAAATGACGCCGGCGGCCCTTTCTCCTCGATTGTCTCTCAGCTTATCCAGTTCAGGACTGCGATAAGCATCCGCTGGTGCGGTCTATATATGGAATGTCTGATAGGGGATGCCTGACCGCTTCTTACTGGTTGATGCCGATGACATGAGGTTCTGAAATGGCGGCCAGCCCAGCGGCAGGTAGATCTAAGAGGTCGTTCTGTCACGGGGCATGAACGCCGCGGTTCCTGTGCTTTCATACATCAAAAACGCAAATACCACGGCTTTCTTCGACTCGTTTTGAAATCTATTGTTCCTGGGTCCTATTGTAAATCATTCGGTACCGATAGGTTGCTTGCTCAAGCTACCATGTCTTCCCCTAGCATATCTTATGCACTTGTATAAAAAATATGAGAAGCTCTATATTGAACGCAAGTGAAGCTTCATATTTGACTACGATCTAAACCCCATCACAAAAACTTTCAAAGCCCAAACGTGAATCTGCTTTCTATTATTGCTGCTGCTGTGTCGCTCTTTCTGCCTGATCTGATAGGCATCCAAGATGGCCTCTAACCACGTGACCCACCGCCTTCCGCCAAGATAATCCGGCCCGCTAAAATTTATCTACAGAAAAAAAAGAGACCGCGCAACGGCCAGACAGCTACGACGCCGCATTCATTCCCATTTCCAAACTACGAGATGAGTGCGTAAGGGCGTGCATCGCAGCCCGTGTTGGTATCCGTCTGAATTGAATCTTCCGCGCCTCAATCCTCGAAACTTGCATCCGAACATCTGTATCATACCAAGAGAGCGCATACGCTTCAGAGAAAACCCAATACCGCAGCCATGGATATTCACCGCTGTCGATTCGTGTCCTACAATCCGCAAGCGATTAATTCGCTTGCATTCTCACATCCCCCTTCCGTAGATCTTGCGGGACGAGGTGTCCCTACCCTTCGACTCGCGATCGGTCGTGCGAACGGCGACATCGAAATATGGAACCCACTGCGTGGAGCCTGGTTCCAGGAGACCGTGCTCCGTGGAGGAAAAGACCGAAGTATCGAAGGCCTGACTTGGACACAAGATCCTCATGAGGACGGACCCTCGGGCTCCAAGGTGCCGGGCAAACTGCGCCTGTTCAGCATCGGCTACTCTGCGGCCGTCACGGAGTGGGATCTCGAGCAGGGACGCCCGCTGCGTCATTCGAGTGGAAACTACGGTGAAATCTGGTGCCTCGCTGCCCAGCCACAGTGGCAGCCTACCAAGAGAGGCGCAAATGGAAAATTGCTTCCTCCCGCCGAGGGTGAGTATCTTGGCCAGCACCTGGCAGCTGGCTGTGCAGATGGATCAATTGTGATTCTGTCAACGGAAGACAACGAATTGAGGTTCCTTCGCCTCATGCGCCCATCTACGAAGAGGGCGCGAGTCCTCAGCGTTACCTTCCAGAACCGAAACACCATCGTCGCGGGCTATGCTGATAGCTCCATTCGTCTCTTCGATATCCGGAACGGCCAACAACTGCGCACAATCTCGCTTGGAAAGGGACCGACTGGTGGTCCGAAGGAATTGCTGGTTTGGTCTGTCAAGTGCCTGCCAGACGGCACGATTGTCTCTGGAGATTCTGCGGGCGAGATTCGGTTCTGGGATGCTAAGAACTACTCCCTTATTCAGCGGATACAGGGCCATCTCGCCGACGTCCTTGACGTGGCCGTGAGTGCGAATGGTGATACTGTCATTAGTGGTGGTGCGGATCAGAGAACAGTGGTTTACCGCAAGAAGGACGTTGAGAAGGGCGATAAGAAGAGCCGTTGGGCAGAGGTCATGCATCGTCGGTACCATTCTCACGACGTGAAGACGTTCGCAGTTTACGAGACGAAAGAGATCAGCATTGCCGTATCTGGAGGTATGTGTCAAAAACCAGTTCGATATTCGAGAGTCATTGAGTGCTTAACTAATTGCCCGTAGGTCCCGATGCGACACCGGTTGTCCTCCCCCTCCGTGAATTCGGCAAAGAACACCACCGCAAACTTTCCAGCCTGCCGCAGATTCCTCAGCTTACTTCCGCATCGTCTTCTCGTCTAGTGATGAGTTTCTGGGACCGAGAGGTCAGCCTCTGGCGGGTCTCTCGAGGCCCCGCTTCTTTGAATGAGAATATCGATGGCCAGAGGCATAGGCTTGTTGCGAAGGTGATGATTCAGGTAAGAACATCATTCCGTCCATTTTGGTTTTCTCCAGACAAACGCTGACAAGCTACTGTCTACTCTATATAGGGTGAAGAAAATATTACTTCTGCCATGCTGTCACCGGATGGCAAGATCCTTGTCGTTGCCACAATTTCCGATGTTAAGCTGTTCACTGTCCGCCGACGCAAGAGCGATGAAAAGGGTGCTCTGCGCATCCAGAAGATCGAAGTTCCTCAGTCTCTTTCTGGAGATGGCGCTCGTCTGGTGACTATCTCATCTGATAGCCGATGGATCTGCATCGTTCGTCCCAACAGTGGAGTCTATGTGGCTCGCATTCAATCGGCCTCTTCAACCACAGACAAGCCCGAAGTAACGCCGCAGCTTGCACTTCTCAAGCGTGTCAAGCGCCACACTCGACACGAGAAGGCCTCCCACGGCACTTTGGGTGATTACGAAAGGGTGGTCCGCTCCGCTGTTTTCTCGGAAGATAGCAAGATCTTGGCTGTTGCTGATCTCTCAGGATGTGTCGATACCTGGGTTCTGAACCCTCTGGTGGATTCGGGTGCCAACGGCCACGCTAAGGATAATGGGGTCTCTAAGTCGGGTGATGATTCATCTGACGACGAGGATGAAGAGGAAGATGTTGTCTTCGAGGGCGAACGGTGGCAGACCGCGGCTTCGGAGTCCCCGATACCCCGAATGAAGGCTGGCATCACCTTCTTGTCTTTCCGTCCTCAACAGTCTTCCCCCAAGTCCCTGACCAACGGTAACGGTCACTCAACAGGAGAGGATCGATTGATGGTTGTTACCAGCGAGCACCAACTGATTGAATTTGAGGCTCGCAGTGGCAAGCTGTCCGACTGGTCTCGACGCAATCCCAAGGCTTATCTTCCGGCAGAGTTCCGGGGTGTTAAGGACCGTGCCATGGGCTGTCTGTGGGACCTTTCCGAGGGCCGGGAGCGTGTCTGGCTCTATGGAACTTCATGGCTGTGGATGTTCGACATGCTGCAAGATTTCCCCTCCCCCGAGGAATTCAAGGCCGCGGATGATGAGGCCTCCCAACAGCTCGTCAAGGCCTCGAAGCGCAAGCGCGATCCATTCGAGGAAGACGAGAAGGACCGCAAGAAGCCCAACAGCGGTGCTGGCGACAAGATCTCCCGGGCTCAGATGGACATCCACCTTGGAACCAAGGTGCGCAAGATCGTTGGCAATGACGAGTCTCAGGGCGAGTGGATCTCGCTTGACCAAGAACGCTCGCGTAACCCCGAGGATGATGAGGCTTACGAGTACGACGAAGCCTTCGCTGCAACCAATCAAACTGCTCTGGCCCGTCTCCGACGTGAGGACGGCACGGCCGTGGAACTCGGAACTCCTCAGAAGAGCTCCAAGGGCAAATTGACCGGCGGCGCCAATGGGGTCACCGACACTCCTCAGAAGCAGCTTGTGGTGGCCAACGGCACCGCCTCCCAGCCTCCACGCCGCTGGTGGCACACATATAAGTACCGTGACATTCTTGGAATCGTCCCCCTGGGCGGCGTGTCGGGCGACGACTTGGAGGAGGATGATCAGAGCCCCTCGGGGACCCTGGAGGTGGCCGTGGTGGAGCGACCGATGTGGGATGTCGAGCTACCTGGTCGGTACTTGAGGGACTATGAGTGAGCTTGTAGAGCTCTTGGAACTATCTTCATGGTGAATGAGGCAGTGCAGCTGTGTCTAGATCGTTGTGTAATATGGGCATCGAGCATGCAGGAGCACATTTTACTGGCGCTTTGTACAGGGATATAATTGAATTTATGCAAAATAGACACACCATTTGATGTTCACCATGCATTTTGTCTCGTATATTCCCTGTCTGCTCATCGAAACCTGGTCCGTTGGCTTGGTCAAATGGAGCCGCGAAGATGAGGCCAACAGCTGATCACGCCCAATGCGGGGCGTCGCGCCTGAGGCACTCCAGACGGGGGGCTTTAAGTCTCCGAGTCTCTCACACTTCGAACCTCACACCTCCCCCTCAACCTTAAACCTTTCGTCCTTGTTGACTCGCTCTATAAAGCTCCCTAGTGCAGACTCGAATACTTCCTCTGGGACGAGACTAAAGGGGCTGCTGGCTCCTGCCCCTTTCCTCCGTGAATCCCGACTCTCCCACCCGACTTCTTATCGTGCGGAGATCTTATCGTCAGCGACTCGTCAGGCTTCCCCAAGCTCGACTCGCTCGATCCTTCCAGACTTCCTGGAAGCTTCCAACGCCCCGGTCGGTGTTGAGACGAGAACTTTACAAGCCCCAGACAGGCATAGTTGAATCTGAGACGGGCTGGTTCTCGCAAGGCACGACTTACCGGAGCAAGGTACTCTTTGTTGAGGCCATACCCCGATCGAGACGCAGACACCTGCCTTCGGAGGAGCCTAGGAAGAAGAGCTTTCGCTTCCAATAGCTGTTTAGGCGCTGGATTCGCTTATTTAAACTTCTGTTCTACACCAGCATCAGCCTCTTCTTCTACATTTGCCTTTTCCTTTATTCCTTCCTCCTAGACCTACTGCTGCTTACCCCACACTGGAAGCTACTCACCTGTTCAACGCCGACAACACCACCTCAAACCAGCCACCATGGGTCTTTCGTACAACGTCTATCTGACCTCTAACAAGATCTTCGGCTGCAAGCAGTGCAAGACACACCTTGCCGACTACAATGATATCATCAGTCGAGTGAGCATTCTTTCATCGAGTCAACAAGCACCTTGTCCTTGCCGTCCTCGTTTTACCTCGAACTGACTGACACGATATCTGCTTGATACTAGAACTTCCGGGGCCAGCATGGCAAGGCCTACCTCTTCAACACCGTCGTGAATATCACCCAGTCCGATGCCGTCGAGCGCAGTATGACGACCGGTCGCCACATCGTCCGCGACATCGCCTGCCGACAGTGCAAGGAGACCGTGGGTTGGAAGTACGACAAGGCCTACGAGAGCAGCGAGAAATACAAGGAGGGAAAGTTCATTCTGGAGGAGGAACTGCTCTGCATCGTGTGCTAAGCGTCTCCTTGAGCTTACACATGTCCTGATCTCCACTTTCAACTGCGCTTATGATCATGTCCTCCTCCAGCGGCGGTGTCCCATTTTCCCTCTGTGCATTTCTTGCGACCAGATTGATTGCCACAGCACTTCTTGTAGCTCTCGTTGTTATCAGCTTAGGTGTTTTTGACAGGCGTTAGGCAAGGCCCATGGATTTCTTTCTGGTTACTTTTGGGAACTTTGTTTCATTCAATATCGAGGATAGCCATTTGTACGACAGGGCTCTTGGCGCTACGGGAGGCTCTGTTTCAAGAATTTACAATATGGATATCGTTTTTCTCGGCCTGGAGCTTCTTCATTTGACCTTTTGATATGAATACCTATGCGTTCTTTCGCATGCTCACAGGAGCAAGATAAAGTAAGACCACCCTATCTATGGGCTGCTTAGGATATTCATGCCCGCCGTTCATTGATTCACCTGTTATGCGGCGCTGGACCTACATTCTTTAGAGTCTTTTTAATTGTACCTTTCATACTACTTGACTTCACAAAGGAAGAAGCTCATACTTCAATGCTAGGATTCCCCCCCCATAGTACCCATGATGTTTCGAAGTCATTCAATACCCGTTTTCGCGCATCTCCCCCGGATAGATATAGAAACAATTATTCAATTGACCTACTCCGACAACCGGGTAATTCTTCTCTCATGGGGCCCAGTTTAACCGCACCCGTACGTTATCAGACCCACCAACCACACAGACTTCAATGCCGGGACCCGCAAATTCCTCGATTGAATCCTTTTCAAAGGCCGCCCGGCACCGATGGGCTCCGGTCATTCGATTCCTCGAACATTCTGCGGAGTTTGACTTTTCGCTAGGCTCGGTTGGATCCGGTCGTACCCCTCCAGTCGCGCTCCCCGTCCCGCATCCTGCAAGTGCCACGCCTCGATTCAGTGCTAAGATATTGCCCCGCAGAACCAACTAGGAAACGAAAAAAATGGCGAGCACTGGTACCATGCAGGCAGTGGTCTTCAAGGAGCCGTTCAAGGTGGCAGTTGAGCAGCGGCCTATCCCCACCGTGCAGGATCCAGAGGATATTGTGGTGAAGGTGGCATACACGGCTCTTTGTGGGAGGTGAGTAATTCTGGAAGTATAGATCCCTTGACGAACGCCCATTGTTAATACGCTAGAACAGTGACTTACACGTCTACCGTGGTATTGAGCCTAGTCCCCCTGGACCTATTATGGGCCATGAGTTCATGGGTGAGATTGTTGAGGTTGGTTCTGCGGTGACGACTTTGCAGAAGGGTGACCGCGTGGTCAGCGCTTTTACTACTTCTTGGTATGTACCTTGCTGTTCAAACGCAGTGGAAATCCAACCTTTGTTGATAATTGGTGGAGTTTTAACATATTGGCAGTGGCAAGTGCTTCTATTGCAAGCATGGGTTCTCGTCACGCTGCGAGAAGAACACTCTCTTTGGATGCGAGCGTCTGGACGGTGGCCAGGCCCAATATGTGTGTTGATCCAAGAGATACATCTTTCAAAGCGAAGCCAGACAGACAAACTAATGAATATCCAGGTTCGTGTCCCCAATGCCGAGGGCACTGTCATGAAAGCCCCCGAAGGCGTCGAGGACAAGTACCTCGTGCTGATGGGTGATATCTTCCCCACGGGATACTTTGCTGCCTACAATGCTTTCAAGAACTCCACTCCAGAGCAAATTGCTGATCAGACTGTTGTTCTGATCGGCTGTGGACCTGTCGGTCTCTGTGCGCTGATCAATGCGCTGGAGTATAAGCCCAAGCATCTTCTGGCCGTCGACTCCGTCCCCTCGAGACTGGAGCTGGCCAAGTCCCTCGGTGCCGAGCCCTGGAACTTCATGACTGACCGTGCGGGTCTGGACAAGCGTGTGCAGGAGTTGACCGAGGGCCGGGGCGCTGATGCTGTGATTGAGGTTGTGGGGTTGAGTCCTGCGCTACGTACCGCGTATGAGTTACTGCGGCCGTGGGGAACTATTAGCAGCGTCGGAGTTCACAACGCTGAGGTGAGTGTCAAGTCCTCAATCGAGTAAATGAGGTCTAAAAACACGGTTGCTTACCATTGGTGTTATCTGCTAGATCCCTTGGGATGGCAACGATGCCTATAACAAGAACCTCACTGTACAGATGGGCCGTTGCCCCGTCCGGTCCGTCTCTGACAAGGCCTTGGAGGTGCTGAAGAAGAACCAGCACAAACTTGGGTGAGCATTCCATTGAAACTATCATCTCAGGCGGGTCACACTTTCAGTTCTAACCGAGTCTTGCTCATCCTTTCCAGATTCATGACCGAGAAGATTATGCCTCTCTCCCAAGCGGTAGAGGCTTATGAGTTGTTCAACGCAATGAAGGTACAAAAGGTAGTATTTGTGGCGGATCAATAGATTGATCCGTCCCATCTGTTTATAAATCAATCACTCGCAGCGAGCCAGCAGGGTTCAAATTCCTGCAACTCAAGCCTGATAATCCTGTCTCTATCTCGTCATATGGACGGCGGGATGCTTGGCAGAATGACTAAGAACTCTGTAGTAGGTACGCCCACCCGTCCTACTAGGTTAGGAGCAAGAGTGACGCATAAATGAAAAAGACCTGATATCTGTAGTTCATGATGAATAGAAGAATGTGTTTATGTTGCTCGACAGCATCCCCGAGTATAGACAGACCTTAGTAACACGGAAGTCGACGTCAGGACTGGTTCGCTGTGCATGGCGGGTGGGTCAACTGGCGTCTCTCCGCTTAACTCACAACATTCCCTCTTCCAACTCTTTCACGACGTCCCTCTCCATCACCTTCACCATCTTACTCCTCCCCTCCCTCGCCTCCTCATCCTCTTCATTTCCCCGTCTCTCTCCCGTCATCTCCTTCCTTCTCTTTCTCCTTTTCTCTTCCCTCTCCTCCTCGATCTCTTTCTTCCTGCATACCCCCGTCACCTTCCCCTCTTCTCCCACCAACGTTAATTTCTCCACTTCCGTCGGACCCTCATCGGTAGGTCACCAAGTTCGTGTCGCTCGGGCTTTTCAGAAAAGCTCGGTGGACGTGTCTTTTACGATCGCAAGATCTATCTCGGCGCAGCGCTCCCTTTGCTTTGATTGCAGAAACTGATTCTGTTTTCACGCAGCGAACCTCCCCGCTATTCACTCCGCCGCGACCGTGTGACTTCCGACGAGCGCTCCCCTCCCCTCCCACAATCCATTCCACAACCCCGACACGTTTCTCTCAGATTCTCAACCAACCAAAAAGATGGAGGCTACTGAGGTTCACCAAACCACCGTTGTGGCCGATGAGCCCATGACCGATGCCTACGTCGACACCATCGGCGAGCAGGAGCCCATGGACGCCACTCCCAAGACAGAGGAAGAGTACGCGCAGTCGATGCTGACTCTGCGTGCCATCGTCTCCTCCAAGGAGGCTGGTGTCATCATTGGCAAGGCTGGCAAGAATGTCGCCGACTTGCGCGATGAGACTGGCGTCAAGGCCGGAGTGAGCAAGGTCGTCCCCGGCGTCCATGACCGAGTCCTGACTGTGACCGGTCCCCTCCAAGGCACTGCTCGCGCCTACGCGATTGTTGCGAAGGGTCTCCTTGAGGGTGCTCCGCAAATGGGTATGGGTGGCGTCGTCTCCAACAATGGGACCCACCGTAAGTCCTCAAATGTCCCCTCTACTCTTTCCCAGAAATCAGGCACATCCCTCCCCCAGAAGGCTTCGTCGGCATGTGTGGAAACACATCCACATCAGTCATACCTCAATGCCAGAGCCCGAATGAAGCCCATATCACGTGCTAACTTTCCTCAAGCCGTCCGGCTCCTCATTTCCCACAACCAGATGGGCACCATCATCGGCCGACAGGGCCTGAAGATCAAGCACATCCAGGATGCTTCCGGCGTCCGCATGGTTGCCCAGAAGGAAATGCTTCCTCAGTCTACCGAGCGCATCGTCGAGGTGCAGGGCACCCCCGAGGGTATCGAGAAGGCTGTCTGGGAGATTGGCAAGTGCCTGATCGATGATTGGCAGCGTGGCACGGGCACCGTGCTCTACAACCCTGCTGTTCGCGCGTCTCTGGGCGGTTCCCAGCCTGTTCAGCAGAACAACAACTCGGCCGGCACTGGTAATGGTTACAACAGCCGCCAGTACAACCGCACTGGTAACGGAGCTGACTTCAGCGACAACAGCGGCTACAACAACCGCCGTTCCAACTCCGATGCTGGTTCTGGTGGTCGTGGATACCCCCTGGTCACTGAGGACGGCGATGAGATTCAGACTCAAAACATCAGCATTCCTGCCGACATGGTTGGCTGCATCATCGGTCGCGCTGGCAGCAAGATCACCGAGATCCGCCGGAGCTCTGGAGCCCGCATCTCGATCGCCAAGGCCCCTCACGATGAGACTGGCGAGCGCATGTTCACGATCATGGGCAGTGCCACGGCCAACGAGAAGGCCTTGTATCTTCTTTATGAGAACCTCGAGGCCGAGAAGACTCGCCGCAGCCAGCTGCCCCAGGAGTAAACTAGTTCTTTCCTTTCTTCAGGATGCTGGCAGGGAGTCGGATCGGGACCGCTTGCACGGTTTCTTTTGTGTTTTTCCTTTGAACCTTACGACTTCAGACTGTCGGTCATGATCTGCGGCGGTCATGTGCAAGCGAGCTTCCCATTATTCTAGTTTATTTTTCTCTATCTTTTTCGTTTTTCTTTCTTCTTATTCTTATTCCCTGTTTTCCCCTTTCCCCTACCTCCACGTTCCGTCTTCCCCTTCGATGTACTCCCTCACCTGATGCGTTGCTTTGATTCTCCCAGGGGCAAAAGCTTGCTGCAATGGACGGGTCCATGCTACTCGGATATCAGGCCCGATGGCGTTCAGTTGACCCATCATGCGAGGAACTGAAGCGCAACCTGGAAGACCGACCCCATAGCTCGATCTTCGTGATTCCGGGACCGAGTCGCATCTCTGTGTCCCAGAATTCCGGTTGCGTTTTACCCGAATGTTGCTCCGCCATCATGCGATCTCTAGTCGCCGCTGCACATCGTTTCTCCCACGAGTCATCACCCTTCCTCTGTCTCTACCTCTTTCTCCACATTCTCCTTTCAAACCCCTCCAGTCTCCCTTTCGCCGCCAACGATCCGTCTCCAGGTGCAGTCAAGACTGTGCTTGATACTCGCTCTCCAGATTCACCTTCTCATTTGCCATGCTCTAATTGAAACAACGTCCTCCACTTCTACCCCTTTACCTCTTTCACCCTGCGTCTACCCTTTTACCCCCGATTGTACCCTTCAAACCTCGAAAAAAAATCTCGTCTTCTATCTTCTCTGCTCTCCTAATTCTCGTCTTCGAACCGTCTCTCTATCTTATCTCCGTGTGCAAGCAGTCCCTTTGTTTTCCAGACGGATATCCTAGTTCTCTCGATGTCCATGGCATCTTCAAGCCATTTCCTGAGTACACTAAATACCAAAAAGAGGATTCCTATCTTGAACAGATAGGTTATGGTATGACTTGCGACCATTTCGTATTGTACCGTAGCTATAGCTCTGGTCAGCGAGGATGTGTGCCCGAGAAGCCTCGAGAGTTCCTGGCATCGCGCTGAGAACCAATGGCCCTTGGATTCTAGTAGAGAAGAACTTTGATTCGGCACACGCAAGTGTCTAGAGATGTACATAACAATTGACCGCATGCTAAGACTGTGCCTTCGCCAGAGCTTAATTAAAGTCCCGGCCCAAGTTGATCATGCTGACATGCTAGTACGTACTTGAAGATTCCGGGCCCGCCTGTTTGGCCCCCCAAATAAGTGCTGACGTTGGGTCCAAATGAGGAACGTTGCTAATATGGGGCCATTTTCGGATAGAGAGGGGCCAGGTACGTCGGCAATGTTAAGATACTGCACTATTTCGATTTCTCTGCCTTGTCTGTTTCTTCAACCTTGCGTTGCAGGGCCAAATTTGAGATTTTTAGGTTTCATTGACTTCGGTTCTAATGCTTTTCTCAAGAGAAAAATGTAAAATAGATTGAATATTTGATGAAGTTCGAAAGGGCCACAAAAGACCGCACGGGAATGAGGATAATTGAGCAGAAAGCTACTTACTTCGGGCATGGTTTCGGAGATGATGATTAGCGGATGGAGTCTTCAGGAAGGAATTGCTCCTGTCAGCTTAATGTAGATCGAGAGATGAGCTAATTATACCACGTTATTGTCGACGCTACTCCCACAAGGTTTGAAATTTTGCCGACCTTTTCACTTTCGTTCATTGCTTAATCCGGATCAACTGGCATGCTACTCTCTCTGAGCCAAGTGCTCTCGTCAGTAGCTCTTTCTTTTTGTCTGCAGGTCACTGTCAGCTCTGCAATCCCTCATAGCTCCCATTTGGATGCTTTACTGCCTCGGGGAGATAATTATAGTAAGACAACAGTCCCGCCCGTGGGATAGGTAGGATAAAGGCCCTAGCTGACTTGGTCCCGCTCTACTATATCACAGATAATGTTTGTCAATGCCAGACCGAATGATTGTATCCTCGTCGCTCGGGCTGTAATCGGCGAGCGCTTCATGAAGATCCTGGAGGTCAAGGCGGAGCGCTGCGTCGTCAGGGTAAGCGAGCAGCTTTGAGGCCCAGTTGTAGATGTCGCTCGGCGGAAGGTTGTGGAAGTAGCTGCCGAGATCGTCGAATTGCTTGGTGGCCCAGAGGTATATCACTCTAGCGTCGGCGGCGACAGTGGGTAGCATCATCTCGCGCACTTCGGCGTTGACTCGGGGGGTGAGTGCCTTCGCGGGGATTAGTTGGTACCCAGCCTCCTCAGGGGGTCGGTTAATCTAGGCAAGTTGCCTAGACAGATAGACCCCTAGTGACGGCTAGACGGACAGCAAAGATACAAATGGTGTTCTATATATCAAGTACCTTGTTAACTACTACCTTAACAAAGTCAAGACAGAAGATCGCGTTAGTGTCTTCTAGACTAGAGAGAAAGACGTTTAGAAAGAGGTTTGGAAAGAGGTTTGGATCTGATAGACGTGATTTAAGCCCTAGCGCATCAAGGGGAACTTAAGGTGCAAAAGTAGTTCAGTGCTGCTTCTTATAGGCTTTCTTGGTGTCCGCTATTGTTCGCGGTACGAACTAAGCCGATCTCGGGCAAAAAGTGCGGGACAATACGATTGGATTAGCGGGCATTTGTGCATTGCCGGACCATAAGAGACGTGATAGCAAAAGCTGGCTCGTTACTCTTCTCTATCACTATTGGGATTGAGTGCTCTGCCAGTTCTTTGGGCTTCGTGTACTTTTGAATCTTTCCATTAGCCAGATTTACAGCCGTTCGGGTGTGTTCGAACACCCGCAATTCCCAGTGTTGCAGGGAACTATCTGCCTTCCCCTACGGTGCTGCCGATCTCAAAATGTCCGAAATCCGGCCGATACCATATGATGCATATCTCATCATAGATTGGATAACGGGGCTAACGATTTTGCTTAGGCGGCTGTCTCCGTGACAAGCAAAGAATGATCAAGTGTGGTGAAGCATCGCCACAATGTAACCAATGCTCACGCAAAGCACTCGACTGTCTAGGATACGTGCGACTACTGAAGTGGTCCTCTAAATATGAGACGTGGAATAGCACCGATACCCCGAAAGAAGTTCCCAAGGATCCCAATCGCAGCGTTCGCCACCTCACAAATAGCGCAAAGGAACCCCAACCCATTCTACCTCAGGCTCCTAGAAAGCTCGGCTGAGTCGGGGGCTCATCCTTTGCAGAAAGATTTGCAGAAAGAGGGCCTGTCTCTGAACCATATCACCAAGGACATGATACCGGCACTACTTCACATGAAGATGATGTCAATCTTGATCCAGATAAACTTCTAGGTCCTTTGCTCTTCTCAAGGCCTGGCACCGACGATTTCTTTTTTGATGCTATCTTGCAGGGCCAACCCATAGATACAGCCATCCTTTGGGATAATTTGCTGGTTCCGACCCCCAAAATCACCGAAGACCAGACAGCACGGCTCTCGCGGCACTACTTTTCGAGTATCTGCCGCATTAATTGTTGTTTCAACTCATCCAAAAACCCCTCTCGGGTATTGGTGGCCGAATTGATGCACTCTTGTCCACTCCTGTACCATTGTATACTGTCCATATCAGCTTCGCATTTAGCTGCTAAGCAACAAAGTGACTTGATACCCGTTGCTTTGGAGCATAGGGCGGAGGCTATATCGAGGTTGGGCTCTGAAATCCTCGGTCTTGACTTGCATTTCAGCTTGAAGTATTTTTCGTTTTTTGAGGGTATCTCTCGAGCACTACTTGCTTGCATATCATTGGGCATGACTGATGTACGACTTCTTTTGAAAAGGCTGACTGACATTGTAACTAACGCAGAAATAGGGCTGGCACAATCCGTCTGTCTTGGGCATCACTCATCTTCACGGGGCGCGAGTACTTTTCAAGAAATGGCCCGCTGTAACCACCGACTCGTTCGACACATCTGCGGACCAACACAAACCATCACACATGGGAAGTTTCTTGGTTTGTACTATGGCATACTGGGAAGCGATGGCATCATTTATTATGGACCAACCTGTACAATCCGTTTCGTACCTCACGCCAATTTGCAACCAGACTGGAACGGAGAAAATTCCGTCCAACCCTTGGATAGGCATATCGACTCCTCTTTTGGTCTATCTCGCCCAAGCAGGTGCACTTGGAAGACAGCGGTCAATTATTAGAAAATCGACTGTGCCGACTTCCACCACCGGAGTTTATGAAACACTTCATGAAGAGCTTCTCGCGCAGGCGCGGGACGTTGAGAGTTACATTCTTGGTTATAAGACACCTACGGCGGATAGGGTTGAAGACACGTGGGATGCGCTTACTCCTGTGAGCCATTTGCAGAAGATAGCCCAAGTAACAGGTTGACGGCTCTACTCGAACTATACCGGGTCTTCCCAAAGCTTTTCCACGAGCCATCTTCCGACGACTCAGTATCCTTGGGTTCGAATTATTCAAATCAAGGATCCTTGCTATTGCAATTGGCATTCTCACTATCATATCGACTATCCCCGCGAGCTCGGGAGTGAACGCCCTACTCTGTCTTCCCATGATTCAGCTGGCAGTGCATTATAATCCACGGAGCCTCATCAAACAGGCTTCTCGCACGGGTCGACCAGGAGTAGTCTCTGCAGTGATCTAATTTCGATCTTCATCCAGGATGATGGACACGCCCACTGGCGGGAATTTGTACGAGAGCGAATGAATGCCATCCACAGTCATTTTGGCTTGGGTGGTGTGCCTCGAGCATTAGAGGTTACTGAGAAGACTTGGTTAAGGGCTGGTATTCAAGTATTTGCGAATGAGTCAAGCTCATCAGGGGAGTGTATCCATCCATTAGACAGATGTGATGGCTGATGAACGGCTGGAAACTATCTTTGGGTAAGGTGCAAGTGAGCGGAGTATTAGTGTCTTTATTGAGTATTATAAGATATCTGTTCCTTCCAGACGGTATTACCATTGCATAGATAGCTACGTATCTAGTGAGGGTTATACGAACTTTTCCCTATTCGGAAAAAGTAGTCCGAAACAAGAATGCGATTGATTGAGTTCACCGGCACACTCTACATAACCCAACAAATAACTACAACCAGCCCCATGTACAAGGGAAAGTGTAAGTACGAGATTTCCCCAGCTATCTTTACGTACCAATCCAACCTCCCACCTCCAAAATGGTCTTCCAAATCAAAGACAAAGCAGAGATATTCAAAATCCCCAACTTCGGCGGCATACCAAAAATCTACTTCGGTAGGATCTAGCACCAAAGCCGCTTCTTCATACAGCCGTGCTCTAACAAACATGGAACCCCTTCCGCGGATTACCTAGGCACACAACAAGGCACTTCAAGCCCAGTCACCGGTTCATGGTTCCGCATCGAAAAGGGCCCCGAGTCCACTCCACCGAAATACGATGACGACGAGGTGGGCATGGTTATTGAGGGCGAGATGACATTCAGAGATGAGACTAGCCAGACAGCGACCGTAAAGGCAGGAGATACATTCTTCTTTCCCCGTGGTAGTACGATTACTTTCTCAACGAATTCCCACGGAGTTGCATGGAAGTATGGAGCTAGACTCCCGAGCAAATTGTGAAGTAAATAGTCTACGGCAAGGATGATTTGCACCATGTTTTAAACCAGGGGAATAGAACAGGGGAATAGGAAAGCAAGAAGGGTATGAAAAAAGTCTCGTTCAATTCGTAAATCAAATCTGTTCCATATAAGCGTGAAGGAACAACCCGCGTGGGATCAAAGTCAAAAGAAGCACGAGTGACGTGAAAAAAATGGCGTGGCTGTGCAACGCAATGAGAATGAGAATTGAAGAATAAACAGGCCAGGGCAAGATGTACAGAGAAGTTGAAAGAGGACTGAAACACCGACGCCGGTTGTGATGGTTGAAGGTGATGATGCTTGTGTTTGTACAATCAATGGACCGGCAAGCCGGAATCAGATGTCCCAGGCACGGTGGTCAAATATGTTCGGAAATGACAGATGGCAAGGAAAAAATGAATATGGTAGGAACAAGGCATGGTTTTGCCCAGAAAGTCTCATGATTCTCCGAGCATACGCTTCGGAGAAAACGCAAAGAAGAGATATGAACAGTGCATCGATGTCGAAGGTGTAGGTCAATGTGCCATGTATTCGTTGAGGGTGGTGAATGGATGAAATTGAGCTGGAGTGGACAATGCGATAGACAGATGAGGACTCCAAACTCATGCACAAGCGTCTAAAGGACACGATAGAGGAACGCCGAGCAGAAGACAAACTTCCGTAAATAAGATCAATGCGAGGACGCTGCGTGAACATGTGATATCAAGGAGGCGTAACCGGATTCCTAACAAGTTGATAGGTATGCATGATGGCGTTTCAACACAATGCAGAGCAGAAAAAAGAAGATAACGTAACACGATATGAGGCGAGAGACATGATGAAGTTGTTTAGTCGATGCTGTCGTCCAAGTTGAAGGTGTCGTCAGGTGTGGCCGCGGACCGGCGTCTGAGGCCGAATCTTCTCGTGCCTAAGCTGTTGGTGCGGAGGCGGGGTTGCTGAATGGGGGTATAGCTGGTAGCGGATTTGCCCGAGGGCACGCTGATGCGGGTTTGGGGCGCATCTAGCTGAGAGGATCGAGGGCTCTCTTCGGCCACAGAGCCCGGTGTGGTGCTAGAGAAACTAGGCGAGAGGCCATATCGGCGGGATCCAGCCTGAATGTTGGAGCGGGATGTTGCAGGGGAGTAGACAGCCGGTGCCATATAACTACGGCGGAACGGGATACTCGATTGAGATAAGGAGGTCGGGGTTCGAGGTTGAGCTTGTGGTGTTTGTGAGGGGGCGGGGAGCTGCTGATACTGCGAGGCACGGGGAGAGATACCCAATCCCTGCTCATGCTGTTCCTGCTGCTGAGCGTTCGGGATTGAGCGAGATACTGAGCGGCCATGAGAGAGACGCTGTCGTGGTGATACGCTTTGCGCTGGGCTCGGTGTCCCCACCTCTGTCATGGCCCTGGAAAGGGACCGATTTAGCGGGGTCGCTGTCTCCGGTGTCTCTTCATCGGTTGGTGGCCTGCGGCTGCGGAGAGAGGCCGACATACGATGGAGACGACTTGGTGGAGGAGCGACGCTTGGCGTTTGAGGTAATTTCGTATCTGCAGTAGTAGTTGCCGTGGCGGGGTTGATCAACGACAATCTGCGTGATTCTAGGCGACTGGACATGCGGCTGCTTGTGCTTGGACGCTGCTCCAGACCCTCTGGTTCGTGGCTGGAAGCCCGTTGATAGGATGGTCCCGGCACCAAGGATTCACTCTCGCCGCCATTCGCCCGCTGAGGTTGGGTTCCCGGAACGTGGCTCGTCGAAGACGATCGATTTCTCTGCAGCTGCTTGTCTGTCAGAGCCAGACACAGCTCAGTCAGGCTGCGACACACGCTGTCCGCTTTGCGGCGGGCGTGTCTCTCGGACGAACTGTACCCTCCATTCACGACGGAGACCGTGCCCGACGGAGCTGTATTGACGCCCAACATGGTGGACAGAGCCAAAGCATCTTTGATCGTCGCCTCTAGCGCCGTGTACACGTCACTGGTCAAAACATCTTTGGCTTTTGCCAGTGCCGACTGCAACAACGGGTGAACTTGGTTCTGTGCCGCATAGTCAGCGTCCGCCGAGGGCGTGCTGACTTTGCGGTGGTGCCTCGGCGAAGTCGACAATGCAGTCACGGTAGTTGCGGCAGTTCGCGGTCGTTCCTGAGCTGCTGCGCCAGAAATCGCTTCCTGCGAGGACGGCGGTAGTTTGCCGGTTAGCTCCAGCTTGCGGATTCGAGACTTGAGGTCGTCTAGTTCGTCCCAGACAGTAGAAGGGGCGTTGGTCGACAGAGTCGATTCAGTCCCGTCGCGCGCCTTGTCCGTATCTCCTCGTGCACGCTCCGTCGCCTCGGAAGTGGACGGTTGGCGGCTGCTTCGAATCGTAGATAGGGTAGAATGTCGTAGGCGCGGCTCATGGATGGATGACCGTCGCTCGCCGTTGACTGGTGGTGAACGCGGAGAGGTCTCTGGACTCGTTCGACTAAGTCTGCTTCGCGGGGCGCCAATAACTGATCGCGAGCCGGTGGTCAGACTCGAATAGCGGAATCGGGCTGGATCGTCGAGAGGGTGAGCAGAAGCGGATGGGGAGTGGTTGACCGAGCTGGAGTGGATGGTGGGCGAACCCTTTTGCGAAAGCAAGGGGCTGTCGACATTGCTGAAGCGTTGGTCGGGGGAAGGGGTTGATTCTGGCTCGGCACGCGTGGTTGGCGACCGTAGGCTTTGTGTAGAATATCCAAGTCGCGACTGTTTACTCTCACCCCCTCTTCCGTCAGTCATCTTCCGAGTCTCGGGAGAACCGGTTGTGACGGTGCAATGATCCACGCAGGATGAAGCACATCCTCCTCTGCGCCTAGGAAGGCCACTCACCCGTCTAAAATCCGACCGACCAAGGGAGTCCCGGCGACCTGAGTCAGTCCTTGCAATGTTCAAGAAGACATCTTCGTTCTTGGGGCGGCCCTCGTCCATCTCCGGGGTGTTGTTGTTGTGGGACCCCAATCGATAAGCACCGTTTACGGCGCGACCATGATCGCTCGCCAGGGTTCTCGTTTCGGAATATGCCACGCTCGATGGCATGGTGCTTTTCACATCAGGGCGAAGCACGGGAGAGAGAGAGTCTTGCTGAGGTCGCCCGGCATTGGGACCCGATGAGACGTTGGGCGAGAATGCGACTACCGGTGCAGAATTGCGGTTTGAGGATGATTTCGAAGTCGAAGCCGAAGCCGGGGTCGAAGCTGAAGCTGAAGCTGTGAGATTCTGGAGGCTGGGGATGTGAAAGCTTGGAACGGATCGTCGGGACTGGTGCGACCGGTGCAATAAGGAGGAGCGCTTGGGGGTCAGAGTGTCGAGGGTGTCGGGAACAGGCGTTTCAGAATCACCAGTGGTGGTGGTGGCCCTGGTGGCCCTGGTGGCAGTGGGGCCCGTCCATGGCCCGTAGCTGGAGTGGTCGTTGGCCGTTCTGGTGCTTGTCAAAGTCAACGCCATCGTTAATTGGATCGAAGGATCCCAACGCTGGCTAAGATGAACTTAGTAAATCCCTGTCTGGGAAAAGCCTGTCTGCAAGTGTGAGTGTGTGTTGGGGGAAAATGACGCGGGTCACCGCTGCTTTCACGAGATGTCTGGGGAAAGCTACTGGGGAGTATGCATCGTGGATCACCCGGCACATTTACTGCAGCTGCAAACAAGAAATCCCGGGTGACACAATCTGTCAGAAGGCAGCAGTGTGTGATAAAGAATTGGTTTTGACGTGTCAAATTTGGAGATTTGGATATATTTTTTTTTGGCTTGTTTTTTACCGAGCGACGATATCCATGTGGCTGGGAAATTAGGATGTGGATGTGGACGAGGCCCGCTATTGTTACGGCCCTCTGGGAAGAAAGCTCAGGTTTGATACTACCGTACTACTGTTTCACACATCTCAAAAGCCTAGCTGAGTTAGCTTTCGACTCATCTCTTTTGAAAGCTCTTTCTAAACAAATTCTCAATCAACTTTGCAGATAGCCTACGCATCATCTTTTAGTTTATCTTCAGCACATACATGTAAGAGGATAGATACAATTTTGAAGGTTTGTTAGGGTGTGCTTCTAGCTATTACTACTCCTCGAGACGAAGAAGAACGAAGACTAACAAAATTAACGCTCGCTATATTGAAATGTCTGGTCCAATGAGAAGCATGTCCTCCTCCCGTCAACAGGTCCTAAGATGTTAAGCCAACTCTGTCAAAGCCGTCACTTTTCCAACCAGCCGCTATCTTTTCTGTCAAATTCCACGGAGTTAAGGGCATTGCATTGGAGACTGAAGAAAAATTTTTCCTCAACCAAAATCCATACAATAATAATTATAACGTAGAGGATTGTTTCACGCCCACTGTGTCCAGTCTCTGCCCAGCAACAAACAAAGATGCCAAACCATGGTTCGCCTACAAGGGGAGCCACGGACTCGGGGCCGAAATCCACGCAGTCGGATCTCCCGTTCTTCTGAAGTACAGTGGATATTCGTTCTGAGGTCGAGATTGATTATTACCGTATCATTAGGTGATGAATAAGAATTCAATTCGATTCATATCCTATTGCATATTTCACCCGCTTTGTGGATATACTTTCCACGTGGCTCACGTCAAGTTAGTTGAGACTGGTGTCCGAGTATAACTACTGTATCGGGCAGGGCCGTGATATGGGGTCCAGTATGGAGACTGCAGATGGAAGAAGACAATCTAGGCCTGATGGATCAACTATTACGCGACAGTTTAATAATTATCATTCTCGTCGGCTATATGTCTCCATGTTTACTTACCCATTATAGTGACTAGTAGGGTATCCCTCCACTTACGAGGATGCTGACCGTGATGTTCTACGCTATGTCGTTGTTCCTTCCCACCAATGGAGGTTTGAAGTAAAGCAACTGGCTAGTTGAGGTCTGGTATGATGTTACTGTTATGTTGCATGTTTTGTGCCCAGACAGGACAGGCAATAATGCCCGCCTTTGCCTTAGAGATGCCTGTCGAAATATCGGAGTTGTGTACAATCATCTATCCTGGGTAGCAACCCACCGGTTCAGCAATATACTTCCGTCAGTAGTCGTTTTTCAGCCATCGACAAGCAGGCCTGGTATCAGCCATAGAGTAACGACCCTGCGATTGTTTCTCATCGGCTATGCACAGCACTGTAGCTGAAGCACTCAGCTACCTAATGGCGTAAACGAGCAGCCCTCATCTCGTATCCAAGCACGGAGTCCAACGGGACTCCATCTAGTCAAGACCGCAATGCGACTTGCGTTGCAGGGCCCCATAAAAAGCCAAGACCAGGAGACATACACACCTGTTTTAGCCCCCATAGCCAGTGATATTTTAGTGTAGCTCAAGAACATATCTGATACAACCACGATCCATTGGCTCAAGCACTGTCTCCAGAATGAATACCGAGTCTGGCCATAGCGCTGGTTGGCCGGTGAACCTCTGCTTACAACTATATATCCTGTCTGGAGCAGGCATTAACTGGACGACCGACTCGTTCCATCAACCCCTCAACCCACCAATCATCATGGCAAAGGGAGTAAGTACTCCGGAATGATACTTGATTCAAAACAGGCGCCCACAACCCCTTCCCCTGTAGCCGAAACAACGCTCAGGAGCAAGTGGCAAACAGGCCCGAAACATAGGCGAAACACGAACCAACGTAAGCTAGGTCTCGCGTCAGCTCTCCAGTTCCTTCAGGGGGGAGAGAGGGGTAAACGGGAGCTGGGGTTGATATTTTTAGAATAATATTAATTGGGTTCATCGTGAAACGCTTCGCGTTCACGAAGGATCCGCGGCTAGGAACTGCAATCTATTTGGGTTCCGCTGTCTGGAGGTGAGCTCCGGACTGGGAAGTATCGCAGGCGACTGGTATAGTTTGTACAATAGTTATCGTTCTGGAAGAGCAGATAGCATGACTGGTCTTGCGAGGGATGTCGATCATAGACTGCTTCGAGAAGGTTGGCCTTGTCAGCTATGTAGGAGCGGTCAAGTTATGACGACTTGTACTACCCCTGCGATGAATACCTCGATGGCGTTTGAAAGGACTCGCTAAGACTGCTTGGAGATTATCGCCTACGAAGTATTACGAGTATGGAGTAGACCATCAAGGGCTGTGAACGCCACGCAACCATCGAGAGAGAGAAACGGACCGAGTTTCAGGACTCCCACGTGGAAGGGCCGATCATTTCTGGCTCCGCTGGGAGATCCCACAGACTGCAAAAATTGGGGCTCAGCAAGTCATGTTGGTGTTGAGTAAATTGAGTATAGACGAAGTAGTTATCATATGCCGAAACACAATCTATTCAGTGGAAAAAGGGAAGGTAGCTAGAATTTAGGTGGTTTGGATGACTTCCCCAAGGCGATTTACCCTATGGATCGCATCAATGAGCACACCATTCTTCCAAGTTCCATGCAGTGATGCACAACACCAAGTTCACGACGATCGACGAAATCAGCAAGTAGTTATCGACTGACGGCAGCGAGCCCAGGGTAATAATCAACGGTGATAGGCTGTCTGCTGCTTTTGCCAAGGGCCACTAGTGTCGACTAGCGCCGGGCTGGCGTGTTTCAGAACCGCCTCCTCAGATCCATCGACCTCCGGGGTTTCAGATGTTGGGCCCAGGGCGACCGTGTTCCATATTCCACTTTCCCCTCTTGAAAAAAAAAAAAATTTGTGTATCCATACGTATTCTCGGTTGGATGTTGCGATATGTGTGGTATACTCAGTATACGGGTAATATACTAACTGGTAGTTAGGAGGTACAATAAACAATCTGTGCAATAATAGGAGCAACAGCGGGTCGGAGACTTTTTCTCCCTTTCATTTCAGCAGTTTGCTGGTCCAGCGGACCATCCCAGCGCCTTTTCCATGGATCAGCCCGCCCACCCAACGTTGACGTTCACCCGATGAGCCGTGGTGCCGTGGTGCCGTACAGGTACAGCAGCAATACGGATATCCCATACAGAGTACAGAGGATGGGGTACTCGAATACACATTTTTAATTACACCCTAATCCTATGCTCACTCCAATGACTCCAATGACTCCATGGAGAGTGAACTAGGTGTGTGCAGGGGCACCGTGTGCCCTAAGCTTCTCATCGATACTATTGAATCATCCCTGCCGCAGGTTCACTCCTGCCCGTGAACAGGGAACCGTGCACTGTACTGACTGGGACGGGTCAGAGAGGACCGAATTTGGAATTCTCGAATCAGGGTATATTCTGGGTCTTCTGAGCGCGGATCTTTCCGTTCTTTCCCTACAGACTTGCCGCTTTTGTTGGTTTTCTACTCCGTACTACTACAGTATATGTAATCTGTGTCTAACAGATAATGATGCACCTCGACCAGACGTCATCCTGAATCCAGCCTCTATGTACTCCGTGGGGTATGTACTGGAGATGTACGCCGACCTCCACCTTCGGAAAGAAGTCAGTGAGAGCTGCATAACGGAGCGCTCGACGTCGCACGGGATAATCAGTAGTTACTACGGACCGTTGGTACCTACGGTGATGTTCCGCTAGTCAATAATCCTGAGGTCCTCTCTCTCAGCATCCCCCCAAGGCGCAGCTGTCGGTGGGACCTCCAGGCTCAAGGTGGATCCTAGGGTTTTGGAGGGGGAGGAAGGAAGGCATCCGGGCCATTTCGCACGCCATCGAGAATTGAGACCATGTGAGTCTCTCTTCAGGTATAGGACACATTGTGGTAGACATCCAATAGTCTAGATCTAGACAGTCTGGACAGAAGGATAGAAGAAGCCTTGGTCAAAGCCTGCATCCTCCGTCATGCTGGAATAGTCGTGACAGGTGTGAAAGCGAGGGTTCACCCAGCATTGGCCTCTCATCTGCGTGCGTTTGGCGCCCAGTCAACTCACAACGCCCCCGGCGGCTAAAATTAGAGCTACAAGGAAGCCACCCCGTCCGCCTCGAGGCTCGACGAGGTAACGGCTATCTGACAGTGGTACGGAGTACTGGATACTCAAAAAGGATGGAGTTACATAGCCTTGTTGAAGGTATTGAGTACATTTAGTTCTGGGCAATATACTTCGATCCAACCGCCTTTTAGTACGGAGTACTGTATACTTCATACTTACCAGAAACTCTCCCGAAACACACGATTTCCCCCCCGAACAACTACTAAATTACAGTGGGCCTGAAATCGGAGATCTCTAAGCTGGATGGAGCCCAGGAGTACTACGAACTAAGAACTGTACCAGCCTCTCCCCCCTCCAAGCGCAGTCCTTCGTCCTCCTGAACTATAAAACATCACCGTACCCCATCCTGTAATTTTGACAGAGTACCGAGTGTGTATATTGTTTACGAATCAACATCATTCTACACTTGATGATATCCACGATCAGAAGAAAAATAATAATAAAATCGTCTTCTGGTTGACTTTCTCCCCGCTATTCCTAGCTAGGAACTGGAACTGGAGCCGAACCACCAAGATCGAATAATAATCATGGACCGGTACTTAGTAGGTAGTACTAAGTAGTATGTATGTATGTATGTCAGGATGTAAATAATAATAATAATAAAAATAATAAAAACAGTAAGGGTCCATTATTATTATTATTATTTCGCGGCTTTCACAAGTCGCCTCACCCTCATCACTCCATCTTCTGCCTTTATTCTCTTTCTCCTCCTTCTCCCCTCCCTTTCTTCTTGAACCTCCCCTTTCAAATCTTCCTCATCCTCAATCCTCTTCTTTCGGTACGGGGGCTTTCTTCACGGTTCTATCCAGTTTCTGTTCCATTATTACCCTCCTTTACATTCCCGTCATTCCCCGGAGGAACGACCCTACTCCCCCCCCAAGTATTCCCTGGGGCTCTCTTCTCCCCGCCCACCACCAAACCCATTCTTCTCGGACGAGATTCAATCATCACCTTTATTTCTTTATTTGCCCGATTTTCCTTGTCGCTCCTTGACCCTTATAACCTTCTAACTCTTCGGACCCTTTCACTCCAATTCAACGGATTTATCTCGACAGATCGGCTGTGGCTTGAGAATCTGGTATGTGAGCCACCTGAAGCCCGATTCTACGATCGCCTTCTTCCCTCCTCTATCGTGCATCATTTCAAGTCCTCCTGGACAATAAGGACTCGTGCCTGCGGATGTTTCTTCTCCCCCTGCTCTCCTCTGTTTTGCATGGGTGCAGATCATTAGTTTCAGCCCTTGCAGCTTGCGCCCGCCGCCTGCTTACTCTTCAATTCCCGAACTATCCTCAAGCCTCAAAACTGACGTGATACCCTTTCGCAAAGAACGTACAATCCACTCCCTTCCCATTTGCGCAGGCAGCAAACATATTCTGTCTTCGATCCGAATGCTCCTCTAGTTTGGTGGACACAACTTCCTCCTCGCTCCTTCTTTCCTCCCTCGAGCACCGGTGGAAAGGAACCCTAGCCTTTCCTCGCGCCTCTCGCGAAGTGGCCTAAACCATGCCGGTACAAACAAGTCCACCGTCCTTCCCGGACTCGTTCCCATCGTTTATGTCGGTATATGGTGGATTCCCTTCGCGCTATAAAGAGGACGAGCATTCGATCCACCCACTCCAAGTCCCAGCCCATGTTCCAGTCAATACAAATTCGCGACGTCTCCTTCCTTCCGTGCATCGCGAAAGTATCTCGTCGATGACCTCGGGCTCAACTGAGTCCTCACCCACGACCACTATATCACCATTCGACTCTCCTTCCACGGGCGACGTCTCCCCAAGTTCTTCTCCAGAAACCCCTTCGGCAATGCCACTATCCTATCCTAAATTTACACCCATCATCCGCCCGGTGGAGGTTGCCCCACTGTCCACCATGACTCCCGACAGCTCCAGGTTGTCGCTTCCTCCGCGCCCGGACTCGCCCGGTCGCAGAGCACGCAACTTGAAGAATCTCTCATTACGCATGCCCCTGCCTTCGCAGTCCCGACCCCCCATTGCGACTGCATCGATGGTCGAGACCACATCAAAACATCACCTCTCAGCCCCACCCTCCCCCATTCAGATTCCTCCGAAGAGCAGCCGGCGGCGCCCTGCAAACCTCACTATCCGGACCCCGGGTCTCGACAAATCATTCACAACTAATGTTCCCGACTTGGTTCCTCCGACGCCTCTGGGACGCCAGTCTCTGCGGCATGCAGAATCATCACCTTCTCTCGCATCGTTCACGTCTCCCGGTTTCGCCCCGCGAGGTGGTATGCAGCTTCCTCGACCAACGTCGCATCACGGCGCCCGGCGTCTATCGGGCACATCATCTGAAGATGCAGTCTCTCCGTTGACATCCATGCCCGACGATGGCTCCACCTTCTCTCAACGCGTGATTCCCGAGGAGGAAGAGGACGAGCCCATGCATTCACGAGAGTCTACTCGTGGTACGGACCGCGGCTATCCTAATGGACCTATTCGGATATACGACACCGGCGTATTTCTGTACCTGGAACCTACGGCAGAGGAAGCCGCGCAATTCGACGTGGTAATTAATGTCGCCAAGGAAGTGAAGAATCCCTTCAGCACGGATAAGGGAGCCCAAAATAATACGGTCATGAGTACGTGGCGCAATGCCTCCATGGCCTCGAAGCGGTTTTCTGGCGGCGACCCCCAAACTGCCATTTCGGAGATATCCTTCAAGTCTGCGTTTGAATACCAGCCTTCAGAATCTGGTTCCACGACCCCAACTACCCCCACGCCTAAATCTACTACCCCCGAGTACATCCACGTTGGCTGGGATCATAACTCGGAGATCCTTGACGATCTTCTTCCTCTGTGTGAACTGGTCGACGACCGGATATCCGAGGGTAAAAAGGTTCTGATTCATTGTCAGTTGGGCGCGAGCCGCTCAGCGTCTTTGGTGATTGCGTACGGTTTGTACAAGAACCGAAATTTGGATTTTAATTCAATGTATGAACTGGTCAAGGCACGCAGCCAGTGGGTGGGACCGAACATGAGTCTCATCTACCAACTCACTGACTATCGGTCTCGCTTGCTGCGAGGATCTTCTTCCTCGCGACCGGCTCCTCGCGAGTGGTTTGTTCAAACCGGTCGCAGGAGCTCGGAGCCTCAAGTCACTCGTGCTGAGCGAGTCGAGGCTCAGCAGCGGCCGGCATTGCACGGGCTCTCACAGGCGCCATTGATGGGATGTCTTCCCAACCGACCGACCGATTCCTTGCGCCCAAAGACTAGTAGTGAGCATGGGAATAGATCTCCCAAACGCAGTTTGTCTCCGCGCCCACTGCCTTTCCGACAAAAGTTCCAGTCCGTGGAGCCTGCGTCCGGTCGCCCACGGGGCCTACCACGCAGTGTGAGCAGCTGTGATCCGCTCGTCCAGACTCACGTCTTTGTTCGTGATGCTCCAGGATCCCCCGATCCAGGCGCCGGCTTCTTCTCCCCAAGGACCACCGGCTTCCTGGCACCACCTATACCTATACCATCATTACCTTCTCGGGGACTTGATAGTACGATCGCTGAAGGCTCCACCTCGGTACAATATGCCAAACACACTGCCGATCCTCGTTCTCCCCCCGCGGGAGGAGAGCGCATGATCTTGAGGAACATTGATGAGTTCCTATAATCCTCTCGCCTGTGCACGACAAGCCAGGCTTTTGGAATGATGATTTCCACGACCCCGACATTTTGCATGTCTTCTTGATCCCCCGACATGAAGATCGCATGTTTCACTTCATTTCCGGACCTTTTTTCTATCTTTATTTCTCTCGACCACTCCAAGTTCTTTACACTTCTGTTCTCCAGTCATATACCCCTCTCCTGACTGGGCTGATGATTTCCATGACCAAAGCGGGCTTTGCTGTCGTTCATCAACTTTCAACTCGCATGTCGCATGTTGACTTTTTCCACCAAACCGAACTGCATGAGTAAGCGGTGTATCGCTTCCCTCGCCCAAAAAACCTCTCTATCGCTTCCATCTTTCTTTTGACCCTCGTTGATTCATTTCCGGTGTCACTGGTATGAACACGATCTCATGCTGTGGGTGTTTGCGGAAGACTCTGTCTATCTTCCGCGAGCCCGGTAACTGTAATATTATTTTACGGGGAGGATGATTTGGCCCTGTTCCTCTCATGCATCGATTGGACTGTACCGTCCATCACAACCATCGCTTTCCCCCTTTTTACTATTTTGACCACCTTTTCCTCTTTCTTATCTGATCATCCTGCCCCGCATGGCAAGGCCTTCGTTCTTCAACCTTTTCTTTATTTCTCTCTTTAATTCCCTGTGCTTTTTTGTTCCTTTGATCCCTCTGCCTGACAAAGACACCTGGGCCGCGACAGGTATCCAGATTGGATCTGTTGGGATGGAGAGTTGGATCGAGGGAAAGGAATGACAAATACCCCCTGTGTGCAGTTCGACCATAGAAATGAAACAGCTTCCGGCTTGAATACGCTCCTCATAATTATCTTTTGTAGAAAATCCAGTAGACAATTCTAGTTCAACCATCGTTGCTATTCTCGTGGCGGGGTTCTCTACAGCGTATCAAATTAAGGCTGAAATTGATAGCCGATAAGGATTCGTCCTCCGCACTCTCACCCAAAATTTTCCCTTGCAACAAGCATACACCCTCAAACACCCACGAGATAATGGCGGAAGACACTCACCCGGCTTATCTCTCGCCTAGCGAGCTAGGCACAAAGGACTAGTAAGTACAATTGACCCCGAGCAAGCCCATGCGATCCCCGGCGACAGAGGCAGAAGCTCGACTCCGAGGCCCCGCGTTTGCGCCCCTCTTCGACAGGAAGGAGGGTATGCACTAACGACCAGCGCAATTGAGAAGCCCACAATGCATCAAATTTTCGCTATACACCTCCCTTTTTATGATACCCAGAAAAAAAATACCCTATCCCAATTAGTTATCTTCCACCCACCCAAATGAATCTCGTGCTAACAACCTCACCCCGCGCCAAATAGCTGGGAAACCTACTACGCCCGCACTCTCGCACACATCTCCCACGCCGACACCAACCCGGACTCAAAACCAGACGCTGACACCGCCGCCGATGAAAATGCCGATGCAGACTCTGACGCAGACTCAGACGTCAACGACGAAGATGACCCCGGCACATCATGGTTCTCCGAGCACAACGCCCCCGAGAAAGTCCTCCACTTCCTAACGAGGCGATCGTTCCCGCTCGCGCCGCGGAATACCCGCATCCAGGGACAGGCGCAGCCATCTATTTTGGATCTCGGAACTGGCAATGGGAGTATGCTTGCGCTGTTAAGGAAGAAGGGCCGGTTTGCGGGGAAGATGGTTGGGGTGGATTATTCGGCGAGGAGTGTGGAGTTGGCGCGCGAGTTGCAGAGGTCGAGGGGGCATTCTGCATATCGGACGGATGATGAGGATGATGAGGACGAAGACGAGGAGGAGGAGGAGGAGGAGGACGCAGGTCAAAATGGACAAGATGACGGGCCCGAACTTGCGCCCATTCAATTCGAAGAATGGGATATCCTAGGCTCCAAGGCTCTCCTCTCCGAGTCCGGGTTGAAATCCTCCCCGACCAGCGCTGACGAAACACTATCCTGGTTCCCCTACGAGGAAGGCGGTTTTGATATCGTTTTGGATAAGGGGACGTTCGATGCGATCTCGCTAGCGGACGATGCCAAGGCGACCCGTGTGTGTGAACGGTATCCTGATATCGCGCGGCGGTTGGTGCGGAGGGGTGGATTTTTGATTGTGACAAGTTGCAATTGGACGGAGGACGAGCTTGTGAAGTGGTTTGTTACTGGGAAGGAGGGTGGGAAGAAGGATTCGTTGGTTGTTTGGGGGCGTGTTGAGTACCCGCGGTTTAGATTTGGAGGGCAGGAAGGGCAGGGGGTGTGTACGGTGTGTTTTCAGCGGGTTGGGGAGGTTTGATAGAGTGGGATTAGGGCGCTTATGATCATTGTTTTTTCAAGGATGAGTATATACATCTAGATTTGGTAGTCCTGTCTTCATCAGTCAATATATGGTCAGTCTGCCATCAGTCTCGTTATAAATGCAGAATGAAACATCAGAAAGAACCCGTGTTGGCAATGAATGACCCTTGTAAATGCTACACTAAGCCAGACGATATAATGAGGTCCATCTTATATCTGTTACCTCTCACTTTACTCTCATATCCTCTTCAAACCGCAACGACTCACCACCCTCAACCTCTCGTTGGGGAGCTCACCCGCCGCATCTCCTCACTGTACTCACCCCTTGAGACCAGAGACCTCTCGAGGACCCGCTCAATCTCTTGACATATTCTCAAAGAAGCCTGCCGCGACGGGCCCAGCCACATACTGGAGTCTGCCTGTCAGGGCTAGGAGCTACTGCATTGTCCGGGGGAGGTATTCATGCTGCAAGGCTATCCAGGAGCAGTCCGCAGCAATGATGCGTGTGAGGATTCTCCTGTGGTATTAAGAGAAGAAGTCGGTGAGGGCACCCCATTCCTGGTGCCGGATAGAGACGGTGGTCTTTCCTGAAGTTTGGCCCTTGAAGACGTTGTGTGTCATGTTGAACTCGATTGCACTAGTGAAGTGGCGAGAAAGGGTGCCCTGTTGCGACGACCAGCGAGGTATTGGCGAAGGTACAGATGAGGGACAGCATAGCGGCGCCGGCATGGGCCAGAATGTATCCTTGGAGGTCAAGGCATCTGATGATTTTGAGATGGAAAGTCCACCACTTCTCCTCGTAAACCTCAGATCTTAGGAGCCTCTTTCTGCGCGGCCGAATCGTTCTCCGTGACTTGACGATCCGCTTTCTCAATACCCCCCCTTACAACCAATCCTCAAACTCCTCAGTCTAGACCGGGTAGGACAGGCCATGATCTCCAGCTAGAGACAATTAGAGGAGACACTGGCCATGAGGAGCTGGCTGTGGGCGCAAATGCAGTATGAAGGTGCATATGTCTTCGCTCAAGAAAGGCTATTCTTGTTCCATTTCCTTTCGTTAGTTTATCGGGAGAGAGGCCCCAAGGCCTGTCAATGGTACGGGTTCGGCTCTAGGATTATGAGGTGATGTATCATCTTCGATGGCGCAATTGGCCAGATAACAGAGACGACGCGATTCCATCGCGGGGTGGTGAATTTAGTAATAAGACAGGCAGTTGAAGGGGGAAACAGCTGCGTTTGTTTGCATTGTTTGGCATCAATTGGATATAAGTACGGAGTATGTACGGACACTACGGAGTACTCCGTACGGAGTACATACAAAGCTATCGATGTGAGACCCACTCTATTTACGCTACACAATAATACCTCTCGTACTCCATTCCTAGTCTTCGTACCCTTCGTCATAGTGGAGATAGCCGTGGAAAGTGCGGGATTGGGGGGAAAATAACCATGCACTGCAGTCTGCGAGACATTTTTTTTTTTTCTTGAATCGAAATAATTGCTTTTTTTGGACGTTCAGCTGGCATTTGTCAGAAAACTCTTGTGTACTTGTACGGAGTACAGAAGAATGATTGGCTTATCAATGAGATTGTGCTCGAGCCTCACCCTACGAATAGGATTGTTCATTGTTGTGTCCGAGTGGCTCGTTGGAGGTCTGATTTGCTGAGCTGAAGCATGATCTGCATAGCCACTTACCTCCGTCAGCCGCAGGAACCCATGTTTCTGCGAAGAATGTTTTGAACACTGTCTGAGATAAGCACCGTGGCACTGGGAATGTGCCAGGCTGTGTCTTGTTTCCCAAGGAGAGAGAGATAGACGTGATCATTAGGCATTATCATTACCTATGACCGCCACCGGGACCTTGTGATTGCTTATCTCATGGCCCCATATGTCCGTGACTAAGTACAGTAGTAATGTTTTACGGTATACAAAAGACGGAGTACACAGGACGGAGCACAGGCGTGGTGGTACCTGGGTGCTTCAAGCTAGCTATTTCCTCCGAAGGTACTGCCAGTAGCGCTGGAACGTGGACTGGAACGTCGGTCCAGGAGCAGCTCCAGGAGCACCTGAGGGAGGGGGGGGGGGGCTTAGACTACGCGGAGTAATGATCCTCTCCGGCTAGCGTTAGCGTGCGGGCTGGCGCGACCAGAGGAGATCTGATCGTCCGACTAGGCCTGGGCGCTCCGAGGCAGGGAATTGGAGCAGTTTCAAGACAGTCAGGAATTATTGGGTGAGATGGGGTGATGCTGGCTTGACCTGGAGGATTCCTTGGTCAATTATCAAGAGGCGACTATGTACATCCTGGATATAGCAATTAAGTAACGTGATTCCTTGATTATTCCCGGACGGAGTACTGACGGGAGTAACGTGACGTGGAACCCCGGTCCGACCGTGAGTCACCTGATCCCGTGACTTCTCCTATCGCCTTCCACTTTCACTACTTGAACTCGCCCCGACTCCACTTTACACTGAAAGCCCACTGGATGTCCAACTGGATCCTCAGATGGAACGTCTGCCCGCCGTGCCCGGTTGTTGGCCGGTTGACCATGACATCATTGGATCCACCGGGGCGAGGTCTTAGACCGGTCGATACCATGCAGGTGATCGGGACAGTGGACACGAGCACCTCTTTCTTACAGGATAGTTATCGCTGGTGGTGGGTGAGTAACAAGTGACCCCCCCCCCCCCCCGCCCCTCCTCTAGGACAGGAGGAGGTACCTGAGCGCCTGCTGCTTTCTCCCTGGCTAGGAAACCATTTCCCCTGCCCTCCCCCCGGCATTAATCTACACTGACAGACTTACCTAGACCGATTTACCGATTACCCAGAATATACACTCCCCTTGTGATCCTGGCGGGTGATCGTCAGGCAACAGGTGTTCCCTCCGAGTCACCCTTCTTAGAATATTTGCCCTTCCCAACCATGACCCTTGAAGATTGGGGAGCCAGAGAAAATAGTTGAGAGAATCATTGACAGATGCAGCAGTGTTGCGCATGCATCTTTTCCCAAATCCATGGGTACCTGAACACGTCCCAATATCCGGGAGACCCTGAACTCTGCCCTGCGCAGAACGCCATGTCCGAGGATTGGAGGAGGGGAAGTGCGAACCACCCCCATCACTCCCAGAACCGGCCATGAATGACCCTTCCTTGGGGTTTCGAATCCCCTTCGATGCATGAGGATGGATGGCCCTTTAAATCAGTCAAACGGCCGATGTCAGTCCCAAGTTCCCAACAGACGGGGGGGGGGGGGGGGCGCTCACAGTTCAGGTTCCCAGTTCTGTCTGTCCCGGAATCCCAGAAGCGAAGTGGAGCCATGGTTATCGCATCATCCAGCCTGTGGCCTTGCGAGACGCACACACACACAAATGGCCCACGACGGTGACGAGTAGTTATTTAGTTTACACTGTCCAAAAAAAATAAAGATCACCTCAAATCCAAGGACATAGCTATAGAAACAATTCCGGCTTTTCCGTACTACTTGATTATAAAAATAAATATTCAGAATACCAAATTCGTATGATTACGGAGATCCTCCCCCCCCCGCATGCTCAAAGGGAAAAGCCCCCGCAAAGACAATGAGCGATTTCTGGTGGGCCACCACCATACCGGATGGCTTGTACTCTTTCTGTACCCAGCTCCTCCTTCTTTCTCCTCTTTCTCCTCCTCCCCTGCTTTTTTTTTTAGGTTCCTAAACTTTTTTTCTCTCCTCCTTCTACCTTTCCCTTGATTCTTCACTTCTTGCTTTCGTTGGATTTTCCCTCTCTATTCTTCCTCATCTACCTCCTTCTCACCATTTCAATACTCTCGATTCGTCCGTATCCCGCCAACTAGCCGCCCCGACCCTCCGATTCTCCGTATACTTCCACCAGCTTCCACCCGGAATTGAGCGTGCCTCGTCACTCTAAGGGCTTTCGAAAAAAGGTGCCAGAAAGTCCTTCACCATGGCTTCGTTCAAGGTATGTGATTTCAATGCCGAATCCCAATTTCCTGGGTTTGGCCCTGAGTCCTCTTTCCCTCTCCCACGTTCGGTCGCCCGGTGTTCCTCCCAGAGTACAGTACTGATGATGTGGCCGCCCGCCTCTCCAGGAATTGTCCCTCTCTCGTCCTCTCCCCAACACCACCCCGCGACAACACGCTCACTCTGTATCGCTGGGAGCCGTCAATGCCAACCACCGCATAACCCGCCGCAAGAGTGTGACTACCGCCGCCGCCAATGCCGCGGCCGCGGTCGCCGCGTCGATGAAAGAGGGCGGAGAGGCCGCGTCGCTCCCCATGGGTGCCGCGCATCGTCGGAGCCTGGGGGCCCGCAAGGGACTGGAATCCACTTCGGTCGGAGGTGCCTCTGGATTTAGTTCATACCTGTCTCGAAGTATGAACAGTCCCAGCCAGGAACCCCCAGTCGCTCGCAAGCCCTCTCCCAGCAACTCCGACGAGGACGGCAAGCCTACCACCCTCAAGGGCCGCAACCGCCGAGCCAGCGAAGGTGCCCACATGAAGCTCGATGGGAAGCGTGCCCCCGCGGACCTCCGCTGCGACCGTTGCGGGAAAGGATATAAGCATGGCAGCTGCTTGTCCAAGCATATGTGTGTATTCCCCATGTCGCCCGGCTGTCTTCTTCGATCGGGAGCATGCGCCACGTCGGCTCTGTGCAGGTCGCCCTCGTGGTCATTCAACTCCCTCCCGTCATTCTTCCCTTACTCTTCCCCCACTACTTCACCCGTTTTACTACATTCTTCAACTTCCCTAATTTCGCTGGTGGCATCCGGTTGACGTGTAATTTTTTGTGGCGACTTAGGTGGGAACATGACCCGGCATGGTCGATTACCTCGAAACTACTCATCTCCAAGCATCAGCAGGTGCAGCTGCTTGAGGCTGCCACGGTGCTGGTCAACATGAACATGGACGACGACATCCCCGAACAGTCCCCCGACGCGGAATCGGAACTCTCCTCCGCCTCGCCAGATGCCTCTTCGGTTGTGCGTGATGGGATCAGCTCCGCTGAGACTACGCCACCTCCGATGGATGAGCAGGAGGAAGATGACGACTTCGAGATGTCCGGCATGCCGGCCAACTGGACCAAGCGCCCCAGCATCAGCAACGCCTTCTCTCGCTCCTACCAGTCGATCCCCTCTAGCTCGTACAACGGCAGCGCCCCGTTGCACTCGCCTGCCTTCTCCCACTTCCGCAAGTCGAGCATCGACACCCGTCCGTCCACCGCAGACACCCGACTCCACGAGGATGACGAGGCGGATCTGGCAGCCGCCATCGGGCTGTGCAACTTCGGCACTCCCCGCACGGGGCCAGTGTCCATGGCTCCGGATGTGCCTCCCGTCCCTCCTTTGCCGGCTCGTTACCTCGACTCGGGCAGCCACCCTGGAAACCTCAGTCCTGGCCTGGGACACTCCGGGCCTGGCCCAATGAACGAGGCCTACCGCCGCAACTCCAATGCCGATGCCTTCCTCTCCGCCTCGCTCAACCCATCACTCTCTTACAAGGTGTCGGATGAGCGTGGCGCACGGAACAGCAACAGCGAGGCTACCGCTCAGGAGTCCCGTCAACGACGCAACGCAGATGTAGACTTTGGCAGCCGCCGAGCCCCTGCAGATGACGATGACGACGGTGTCTTTGGTCGCATGGAGGAGTAGATTACTGCGTATCTGCTCCATCCCATGTTACCTGCGTCGAGCCAGACAGCGGGCCGCCACTGTGGCCTTTTCTTGTGCCGAGCGACGAACCCTTTCACGACGAAATGTACGAGCTTGAGCGTTCTTTTATTCACATGGGAAATTCTTCTTGTTTACATTTTTTGACGTGCACGTTGCATAATGAGGGAAAGCTACTCTGGGTACTCGATCGATCGGCCGCTTTCATTCCATGATGAGAGTAGCTGTACGCCTCGGGGAACAGGACAGAGTTGGTCTTGTCTTCGCACACTGCGTGTCTTATATTTCGGGAACCCTTTTTGACCTATGGGAAACCCATGTATCATGTCTCTTTGGCCCGATTGTTTTTTCTGCCTCTCTTTTTAACTTTTTTTTTTCTGCCTCTTCTGCTAGTTGATTGTTCTTTTGCCTTGTTTCTTTTTTCTGGAAACCTCATAAATGGCCTTCTTTGCAATGGCCGGCGCATATTCATCATCATCAATATCCCAAACCACACAATACCTACGAGCTCATGCCCTTGTTTTTCTTTGCCTCTTGCCGTGGGCTTTCCACTCGTCATTCTCCAGCTCGCACATATACACCTCGTGTTTTCTTTTTTTCTTTTCTTTTTTTGTGCCCAGCATTGAAACCACTACTCATGCCACGCGTGATCTCGTCCTCGCTCTTCTCCGTTATTTCCCTTGTTCTCCTCCTCGATCACATATCCCGCACACACATTCTCTCTCCTCCCATATGTACTCAATGAAACCCTCGGACGGGGTGCGCAATGAATATAACTCATGAACCAACATTCAAGTCTACTTGTAACATTACCGAGTACTACTCATCATTCACCCTGCAGCCTTGCGATAAAAGCTAGCGATACAGTACTACTTTGCCTCTCCGGTGAAGCATGGACCCGCCAAACGAGGATAGAGCGGCCAATCGGGCTCAGACAACAACGCACAAAGGAGTGTACAGCACTATCTTGCTTCATATTACGTGCTAAATTCAAATTCTTTGACCACGCAATTGAGTTTCAGCCAGCTCTGCCAGTTCGAGATGGAACTGTCGGCATGCAGTACCTGACCTCCTTTCTTTTCTTTTCTTTGCCCGTATTTCGGCGGTACCTGAACAATTTCAGGCCTTGGTGCGGTGGTTGCCCCGAACTGACTTCCTTTTCGTGTTGCTTGGCCTATTGAGTTTATTTACTCTCCAGTAACTTGGCTGGCAGGTCCCTTGGAATGCGGGGTGTGTCGGAGGTTGGGCATCGATGTTCTAGGCCTGACTAGCGGGGCTGTTGCATCTACAGGACAGGGTCCTTCGAAGAAGTCAATACACATCGAAATGATCAACATTCTACAGCATTGACAAGATTTGAGCTCGTTGGTACTGATCCAAGAACTTGACGTAGCTATAGATACTACATAGTGTATTCGATCGCGTGCACAACCTGAACATTTTAAATTTCCAATCTTTCTGATCTTGGTTCAAGTACATCACTGAAGCAAAATCTTGATCTGCCGAGGATGATCTTCAAAGGGTGAGCTGCTAAACCAATCATATATCGAGTTGTTGTGTCCAAGTCTCGGGCTAGGATCGCGCTAGAGAATAAGGTACGGCGTATGGATCGGCCAATCTCTGATTGATGGTCTTGTGAACTTTAGGATCTGTAGTTCCATGATCGATGAGAAAGTTTCTTAACAATGTGAGTTTAGCGTTTGATTTGGTTGACTGTGTGCTTTGCTTATCTCCAGGCTGTCAGCAGGGGTCCCGATAGCTCCATTCATCGGACTGTTGATGAGAGTTCCTGTTCCTTCTCATATGAGAGAAATACATGGATCTCAAGCATGTCTAGGCATGTCGAATGCTCGTGGTGAATAACCAATGTCCCATTATCATAATGATCACATCGTAGCGAAACTAAAATCCAGTAATGCCCTTCCCTGCTGCTCCCTTGAATGCATTATTATGTTATCCCCAATAAGCGCCATAATTATGCGTGGCCACGCAAGCACCTTCTTTGAAGTGCAGTACAGTCCTCAAGGCCCAAGCACATCATAGAAAAAAGCCACCATGTGGACCTAACTCTCCCCAAGGCTTCTCACATCGACCGAGATAACTCCGAGAACACCCTCGTCTGGGGGAATCGAGGATTCGACCGTATAATGCTCATGATCCGTACTCGAGACATGAAACTGATTTCCAATCCGATTCCAGGGCCCATTCCAGTAGAGCGAGGTAATACGGGCTTCATTCTCGAAGTGGAGGTCAAGCATGCCCTCAATTCCTACTCCGAAGGTTGCGCTTCCGCAAAAGGATATCAATTTGTTTTCGCCACGTCGAATTCTAATCTTCTCCACGTCTTCTATGGATAGAAGGCGTAGAGCTTCGCACTTTTCATATGGTTGTCCACTAATGTCATCATCAGATAAAGGTAGGACGTTATGATAGAATAATGAGTCCATACCTGATACTTAACAAATTCTTGAAAGTGATATCGCCCTTACGGAGGTTATTATGTATCGTGAGGCATAGACGCTGTGTAGCTTGATGGCCCATGTTTAGACGTTGATCAATCTTCTAGTCGTGGGTAAAAGCCTGTTTTTTTTTTTTATTTTTGCACAGAAAAGAAAGGGAAACTAAGGGACTTGACGCCTTGAAGTACTTACTTTTGAAATCAGGAGACCGATGAAACACGCCGAATCTTACGATCTTCCCGATTCATACATAGCTACCCTTACGCGGCCTAGAAATCCCAAGGGTCAGATTTGGCCTTAGAAGTTAAAGTGGCCAGTGACCAGTCAAAGTAAAGCCCGGGTTCTGTGCCATCCGGATGATTCTACCAGAACCAGAAAAAGGCAATTGCTTATCCTGTGGCTTCATTGTAAATGCCTCATGCTACTGACCCGTATAAGGTAGGTAGTATTGGGATGACTTAGGTAATAGGGCTCGTGAGCTCCACGTGGAGATCAAGGAGGCACAAATTGCTACAGTTCTTTGTAGAGATTCTAATGATACTTGAAATCTTGTGTTCTTTTACAAAGAACCTAAAATCAAAGGCCAACTTGACAAAACTTCGAAAGCAGTGGTCATCACTCATGAATCATGTCATGAATATAACAGTGTTGGCGTCTAATAAGGGGGCAGTGCTAGGTAGCCATGTTTTTTCTTCCTTAACAACTGCAGGACTGGAAGAATAGAGGAAAGTCCAGAGTGTTTCTATATCAAGCGAAACCCGCGAATAAGGTTTAAGGGGCCCCCGGCCACCAATCACCGGGCCAAAGTATGTCACCCTCCTGTAGACTGGTTTGGGAAAAGGCAAACAAACGGCGATTAGGTCAGTAGAGGGGAACTCGGGGACGACTAGAAATACGTAAAATCAGGAGCTCTTGCTTCGATCATAATTGTTGGAGTTGGGGGACCGTTTTGTTTCTTTCTCTCCATACAAACGTTGACAACTGCCGATTCAGTATGGTGTCTTTCACGGGAAGTGGAGTTGTGCCTTTCGTTCTGGCAGGTCAGTCAGTACTCAGTAGTCCTCTTCCCCATTCTTGGCTAACTTGGCATTGGATCACGATCCCTGTCGAGCCACTAAGCATAATCGAAGTTCTCATATGTTGATCTCATTTCCCTCTTGGCAGGGCTTTTCTCTTATTTTACGCCGACCGTCTCTGCTGCATCTACTTCTAATGCGGCTAGTATTTACAACTTGCCGCTTGGATCGAATTCGAACTACACCTTTGCATTGAATATTCCAGATGACTCTACGGACCTGTACTTCCATTTGTCTGGACCGGCTGGTTATAGCTGGCTGGCGGTTGGAACGGGAAGTGAGATGAAGGATTCGTTGATGATCGTTCTCTATTCTAATGTTAATGGAAAGAGTTTGTCTCCCTTGCCCTTTTTTTGGTAAAACCACACTGGAGAATGATGTGCACTGAACTGAAGTTTTTAATTTAGATGTCACCGTCAGCCCTCGACTCTCGTCTGGTGAACAGGAACCAGAGTACTCATCATCGATTGCGGTTACTCTTCTCGAAGGCACGGGTATCGCTAATAATACGATGACGGTGAATGGCCGATGCTCGAACTGTACAACCTGGAAATCTGGATCGTTGGATCTAAAGTCCTCGTCGCAACCGTGGATATTTGGGCTGGGTCCGACTGGTGGTAGTGCTGCGTTGCTGCGCAGTGACTTGAAGACGGCCAGTATCGAGAGACACTCGAAATACGGTATGTGGGCTATTGCTTGCCTATCTACGAGGGTCATCTTGTCCTAACTTCTGTGTTCCAGGTGTCTTCAACATCGACATGGTCCATGCCACTGGTGGACCAGGTGGACTTCCTACATCATACACTACCTCCCAGGGCTCGTCCTCAGAAGGTGAAGAAGTGAAAAGCGACAGCAACTGGCCCAGCATCATCCACGCTCTCTGCCTATGCGGCGCCCTTATCCTCCTCTTCCCATTCGGAGCGGTCCTTCTCCGCGTCTGTCCCAAGAGTGTACGCTGGCACTGGGTTAACCAAACCATTTCAACCTGCCTTGCCTTTATCGGTATCGGGATTGGATTCTACCTCAGCACCCAGTTCACCAAGTCCCAGTCCTACGGCTCCATGCACCAGATTCTCGGAATCGTGATCTTGCTGGCCATCATCGCCCAGTGGGGAATGGGGTTCTGGCACCACCGTTTGTACAAGAAGACGCAGAATCCGTCTATGTTTGGTGCTGTTCACCGCTATTTCGGGTTCATTGTGATTCTTCTCGCTATTATTAATGGCGGTATCGGACTCAGTTGGTCGTACGCATCTAATAGGGTTCTTGTTGGATATTCAATCGCCGTTGTCATCGTCAGCGTTGCAATCATTGGTGTCCTTGGTTGGGCGCGCCTGAAGTCGAGCCGTGGTGGAAAAGGCTTTGTTCGACAGGCCGAAGAGTTGGACGAGTTCCAGAGCAGCGATCATTCGGATGGGTATCTAGACCGTGATTCGAATAGGCCGCATGGTTATAATCGTTATGTCTGACTTTGTGAGTTATAAGTCTTGGTTATCTTCCTGGCATTTACTAGACCGTTGCTTTTGTCTGGGGTTTATATGTTAGAAGGCATGATGATAGACGATACAGTCTATTTTGGCAAGTGAAGCATGGAGGTATAGTATGGCGTTATTAAGATTCAATTGTGAGATTTTGTCATGACACAGCTTCAGGTTTTGTGCACCTGCTTCGGTTGCTGAATCTTCGTAGATGATATGCCATAGAGAACGACGAACGTGAAACCGAGGACCGTTATTGGGCGGTCAAGAACAGCAGTGGCGTGGATAGGGTTTCCCCTCGGGAATACGGGCCTATGAAGCGAGTTTTGAATTTGAGAAGCGTTTATTTGCAGCGTGACTTTCACTGGTCCTCACATTCTATAGGTGAGATGATATCGATAGCTTTTGAAGAAAAAAACCCCGTGAGAAACACAATGATAATGCAAACCCAACTCCAGGAATCGTATCGTAGCGGTCCAAGCACAAAATGGGTAAAAGAAAGCAAGAGAAAAATCCAAAGCCCGAGGATATGAAAATATTCCTTAATCCATGTCCATCGCCTCCTCCTCCTCGACACCACCATCCACCAACACCTTGGCCTTCTTCTTCTGCTTGAACAGATCTCCACCATGCACCCGGTTGGCAACCTTGCTCTGCTCGGCCACCATGGGACGGCCCTCCTCGCGCTCGCGCAGCTCCTTGCGGATAAGGTGCTCGCCGGAGGCGACGACCTTGCGGTCGGCCTCGCGCTGGCGGTCGCGAGCCAACTTGCCGGCCAGACGGCGCTTGGTGAAGACACGCTCGCGGCGCTGGCGAATCTCCTCGACGCGCTGCATGGCGTTGACGGTGGCGGCAACCAGGTTGCGGTCGTACTTGACGGGGACGTTGCGCTTCTTGGCGAACTGGGACAGGACCAGGGACGAGTCCACGATCATCTCCTTGCCTCGGGCGGCGCGGTGACTCTTGGTCCACTTCAGCTTGCGGGGCTGACGCTTCATCTTGAAGTTCTTGTGGCACTTGGACCGGCAGAAACGGAATTGTCGGGCGTCATTGCGGACGAATGTGATGCCCTTCCCGGGGAAGGCCGGGCGGGAACAGAAGTGACAGGTCTCCACACTATTGAAAGAAGAAGAGGGTTAGTCGGAAATCATTATAGATGTTGAGTTCTAGGTGCTTACCGCATGGTTGCTGGTGTGGGATGGATCTGGACTTTCGTTGTTATCTCGCAAACTTTTTTTTTTTTGAAGAGATGGTCGGCGTGGAGGAGGTGGCGCTAAACCTGATTGGGACTCGCGCGCTGACTTTTATCCCGCGAATCCTCCAGACCATACTCAACCGCATCCTCTCCGATTTTGGCCACCCTATTTCTCTCTCCATTCACGTCATGGCTTCGATTCTCTCTATCGGTCTTGGTGTTGGTGTGGCCGCCTTTTTGGTATGTGATGAGATTTCTGGCAGAATTGGGCCAGTGCGATTGAACTGATTGTTGTTCTCCAGGGCCGTGCCGGTCTGGTCGCCTACCGCCGTTCTCAGGGCGGCGTGAACGCCGCTGGAAAGGCTTTCTACAAGGGGTTGGTCGAATCTTGCAGAGAAGAGTAGCGATGGCCACTAACAATATGATAGAGGATTTGAACAGCGCATGACCCGCCGTGAAGCGTCCCTGATTCTCGAGCTCTCGTATGTTACTTGGATCGAACCTCGAGGTGTACTTTGAAGGATACTAACCCGGTATTCGCCAACAGTGAGCGCAAATTGAACAAGGACAAGGTGCGCCAGAAGCACCGTCAGCTCATGCTGCTCAACCACCCCGATCGCGGCGGCAGCCCGTACCTGGCCACCAAGATCAACGAGGCCAAAGAATTCCTCGACAAACACACTTGAGATTTTGAACTGGGATAGGATGGCGTTCGAAGATAATCTACGTGGGATTATCCAGCAGTCAGATCATCCCTGTATACTCTTCTCCAACGACCAGATACTAAACCACCTTGGGGGACCCCTCCAGGGCTCAGACTGGTTATACTTTGGGTGCATAGCGTGGCGTTGTTTGTTTGACATTATACAAGATTGGGATATACCGAGTCGTTTCGTCGCTCGATTTCCCATCAATCTTCATGTACTTTATGCGCTATTCTTCTTTGTCATATATCCTCCCGAGATCGCCACTCTTCGAATTGTACTACTATGATCATGTTATACAAACCCCGAGCTTTCCCCTCATCCGGTAATTCAAAGAACTTGCACTAGTCATGAACTCCGACCCTGCCCGATACTACCTGGTTGCACCCAAACGCTCATCGGACTGCCGATCTCTGCTCGTTGCAAACGAAGCACGCGGTCACGGAGGATGTAGCAAGTCTCATTATAAGTGTACCACCGCATCATGGGAGCACTCAAGGATGGACCCTTTTTCAAAGTTTCATCCGATAATAGTTTTATTAGGGTCAACGGAAGACGGACGAGTTCTCTCTTTAATTAACCGTGAATCCTACTCGGGGCCGACGGACGAAACAGTCGGAAGTCCCCCACAAAGGCTCTTTTTTTTCGCAGTCTTGGCTCGGGATCGGGGTTAAGCACCTCCGTTCCTCCAGGCTCAAGGCTCAAGGCAGCAGCAAGCAGCGCCCGTATTTCGTATTTTGCTTCCCAGTTCACACCCCCCGGCCTTCATATCAGATCCGTGCCGAGTGTCTCCAAAACCCTTAACTAGCTGCTGATGTCAATTCCGTTGAGTCAGCGGAACTTTGAACCTTTGGGTTATCCATCAACCACCCTCTTCCTCTTTTTCCACCCACTGTCGTAGCGCCAAATCTACGGTTCAAGCCTCGGTCTGGCTTTTCTTACATTGTCTCCATTCAATCCCACCTTGGATGCGTCATCCACTACCTGATCCACCGTGTCCTCCCTCTCCAAATCTTCAACTTCAGGGGGAAAGCTTCGGGGAAAGCACGTCTCCGACTCGCATGATAGTTAGCCCCGCAGTCTTTACTTAATAATACCGCCCTCCCTCCTCCTGCTCCACTTCCGCGGAGTTTCCACGCGCCACCAAAAAAAAACGACACCATCATGGACGGCCTCGGGGATGACGGCCTGGGTTTCGACATGAACCAGATGATGATGAACCAGCAACAACAGCAGCAACAGCTCTTTGGTGGCTACTCGCAGGATGGCTCCCAGATGGGCGGCCTCGCGGGGTCGATGTATGCCGATGATTCAGCATTGGCCGCGGGGGATGACGCCAACGACGCAAAGCGGCGGAGGATTGCAAGAGTGCGCACTGCTGGTCTCTATACCATTTATAGACCTTGGCTGACTGATGAATTTGAAAACAGGCTTGCGATATGTGCCGGAAGAAAAAGATCAAGTGCGACGGCAAGATGCCCAAGTGCTCGCACTGTATCAACTATAAGACGGACTGCGTCTTTACCCAAGTCGAGAAGAAACGAAATCCTCCAAAAGGGTGAGTAGTTTTCAGCAGGACTCGCGCACTCAATGGATCCCGATCTGACTTGAACAATGCAGAGCGAAATATATCGAGGGCTTGGAAAACCGCCTAGGCCGCATGGAATCGCTCCTCCGATTGTCTGGCCTCCTCTCCGAAGACGATAACGGAAAGACGGATCTAGGGACGTTGGAGAAACGACTCGCCGATCGAACGAATGCTCTCAACGCGGCGAGAAATGCGAACAAGTTTAACATCCCGAGTGCAACCCAGCAACCATCGGCCACATCTCACAGTACCACACCCCGCGTGGAATCTCAATCCAGTCCGCATACCGCCGCGACATCCCCCGAGTCACAAAAAGGGTCTGAGACGGAGGTTGAGGCATTGTCGGATATGATGTGCTCGCTGGTGACGAACAATTGCGGCGAGACTCGGTACATTGGTAGGGTTATTCTATATATGGTATTGAGAAGGGCCTCGAGTTATTAACACTTTTGTTACAGGTTCCTCGTCAGGATTTTCTATATTCTCTCCAAAGGGTATTCAATGGGTCAACGAAAAAACGGGCGACACGTCTTTCCAAGACATGATAGCCTCAGCGTACGTCGATGACAATAAATGGATGTACTGGAAACCGGAGATTTTCAGCGACATCTTTGCGCGGCGCGTGTTCAAGCCACTTCCCCCGAAAGAAGAAGCCCTCTCCCTATTCAAGGACTTCTTCGAGAATTTCAACTGCATGTTCCCGCTCTTTCACGAAGCGACCTTTATGCATCTGGTGGAGCGACAGTACTCGCGGGACCCGTATGAGGGCTCGGGTTGGTGGGCCAGTATCAACGTCGTTCTGGCGATCTCCCACCGCTTACGCGTGATGAGCAATTTGGTGCCCCATGAAGAAGATAAGAAGGCTTGGCTGTATCTGAAAAATGCCATGGGGGTGTTGACTGAATTGACGATGCGGAACACTGATCTCCTCAGTGTTCAAGCGTTGCTGGGCATGGTAAGTACTCTGGATTCAGATTTAAGTATTTCGATGTCTCTAACATACACTCGTAGTCTCTCTTCCTACAGGGTACCCCCAACCCTCAACCGGCATTCTTCTTGGTTGCCGCAGCTATCCGTCTCTCCCATAGCATTGGCTTGCACAAGCGAGGCTCAGGCTTCGGTCTGAATCCGGTAGAGGTAGAACAGCGGAAGCGAGTCTTCTGGGTTGCCTACTGCCTTGACAAAGAGTTCGTCTTCCTTTCTCGCTCTCTGAACGAATTCTATGCTGACCGTCTCACAGCATTTGTCTACGTTCTGGAAGGCCACCAGTACAGGACGATGATGACATGAATGTCGAACTTCCAAGCGAAGACCCTCCAGATAACGTCGGACATGTGCCACTCGCCGACGGCAGAGGAAAATTCAATCTCTTCAGGTCTCTCTGCGAATTCGCTACCATCGAGAGCAGAGTTTACAAGAGGCTGTATTCTGCCAAGGCTTCTAAACAGTCTGACGGCGAATTGCTCAACACCATTGGTGAGCTAGACAAAGAGCTGGAAGACTGGAAGGACAATATCCCCATCGACTACCGACCTGAATATGAAATTCAAGCCACACACGGACCCCTCCTCATCCACGTCGTTGTTCTCCATTTCGCCTACTACAATTGCTTGACTACCATTCACCGCATGTCCGTGCACCACGGCTATTGGACGAGTCGGTTGTCCAACTATGCTATCCAAGGCCTGAATGCCCGGCCGTTGAATCCCAGAGTTTTCCTGTCCGCTGTCTTGTGCGTGACTGCTGCACGGGCTTCGATCAACCTCATCAAGTACATCCCGCAAGGAGATTTCGCTTGTGTCTGGTAAGACCCTCTTATTGATGCGTTTCTCATTTGCAAATGCTAATACAACTCTTGCAGGTTGATTCTTTACTATCCAGTGTCCGCTCTTGTCACACTGTTTGCTAATATTCTCCAAAATCCGAACGATGCTCGGGCTCGATCGGATGTCAAATTGATGAATGTGGTGATTAACTTCCTCTCCACATTGGTTTCTGACGAGTCAAATGGCAGCATCAAGCGCATGCTTGGGCTGTGTGGTGAATTCGAAAGAATCGCCAAGGTCGTTCTTGACAAAGCTGAAAAGGAGTCTCATGCGCGGAAGAAGCGAAAGGCCGCGCCAGATGACGCTGCTGCGCAAGAGGCGAATGAACAACAACCCCAAACTTCTCCCTCGGCCAAACACGCAAAAGCTCCTCATAATACCCGCTTCTCACCTTCGATGTTCGCCAACCACCCCTCTGCTGAAGCCACTTCGCCTAGTGATGCGAAACCCTTCGGCAATGACCCTACCATGCCCCCAGGCTCCGGTATCTCCGGTGACTTCACGAACAACCTTCATGCCATGTCTGGTCTGGGACAGGACTTCCAAGATATACTGAGCCCCGAACAGCTGGCCGGCGTGGGATTCCCTGACCAATCTTTCAGGCCCACCAGTCCCAATGCGGGACCTTTCCAGCAGCCATTTGTTCCACAAGATCTTTGGCAGATGCCAATGACCATCGAATGGGACTGGGCAGATATGTCGACGAATTTCCCCGTCTTCGAAGGTGTCGGTTCCAATGGTCAGCCTCAGTAAAATCATGGCTAAATGGCTCGAATATGGGACTGCTAATACATATAGGTTGTATGTTTTATTACTTAGAATTATGGCGCTTGGTAGCGGATTCATGGGATGGATTATTATCTGGTCTGTTTTCTGTTGGACTGAGCGTTGCTTCTCCCCTCTATTACCTCTCTCTCTCTCCCCTTTCATGTACATTGAAGCGCTCCTCTACTCTTTTTCGAAGAGCAATGGGCGCTCTGGAGTGAACACTCCAAAAGTTCCACTCACCGAAGATTTCCAATTACAAATAATAAATCCAGGATCATACGACGTAAGAATGGGGGAAAGTAGAGACACAGAATTCCTCTTTTCAAGTCATCATAGTTTACGGAGTAGAAGTGTTCTAAGTGGAATGAATGTTAACCCCGTCTAAGTCCATACCCTTCGACCCGATTCCGATGCCGATGACTCAGCAAGCACCGGGATTCAGAAAAACCCGGCGCCGAACTTGGCCGCAGCTTGAGAGCTTCCCACCGCAACCTCAGTTCCCTCTATGGATTGCGCGGAGTTGTCCATCGCCCCCGAATTCGATTGATCACCTTCTTTCTTCGCCCTCTCAGCCCTTTGGGCTTCTCTTCCCTCGACCATGGCCTCCCTCCTCCGGCGGCCAGGCAACATTGCCCGATTCTCGAGGAGAGCCACAGAATGCCTCGGCCGCGCTGGAACAACCTCTCTACGAACGCACCCGTCACGACTGTCCTCCCTAATCACATCCTCCCGCGCCCGGAACTACGCTACGAATGGCCCAACTCCCCCGCACAACGACTCCGGGAACTCCCAGCCAAAGGGGAGCGAGCCGGAGAAGGGTCGCAAAGAGGATGAGACGGAGTCGGTCCTGAGTACGGAGGACCAGACGAAATTGGATGCATTCACCAAGCACTTGAAGACACGCATGCCGGACTCCCAGCATGAGGCGATTGATACCTTGCGGAAGCATCTGATGAAGAACGGCATGCCGGATGAAGTTAAGCAGTTTATCGAGAAGCACGCAAATGCGTCTTTGATGGATCACATTCGGATGATGCGTTGGTTATTCAAGTATACCAGCGAGCAAGCCAAGGAGGATGTGGAGGAGTATAAGAAGAGCAAAGATGGAGAGAATGATCAGATGAACAAGAAGACCGAGGAGAAGAAGGAGGGACAGGAAGAGTCCGAGCAGAAGAGCAAGGAGAAGGACGGAAAGGAAAATGACAAGGAGACTAAGGATCAGAAGAAGAGGAAGCAGGATCAGGGACCCTCTGCTCCTAGGGTGTTTGAATTCCGATTCGATCCCGCCTCCTTCCTAGTCACCGCATTCGTCACATACTACGTCTACCGCAGCTTCTTCCCAGGCGAGAGTGGTGGTGGCCGAGAGATCACCTGGCAGGAGTTCCGCTCGAACTATCTCGACAAGGGCCTCGTGGAGAAGTTGACCGTCGCCAATGGTCACCGCGTCCGTGTCGATCTGAACCGCGAGGTTGTGAACCAGGCTTATCCCGATTCTGCTGGACAGCCGGTGACCCACGTCTACTTCAGCATTGGATCTGTGGACAGCTTTGAGAGGAAGCTGGAGCAGGCTCAATACGAACTCGGGATTCCCAATCACGAGCGAATCCCGGTTGCCTATGTCGACGAAGTCCCTTGGGGCAGTGCCCTTCTGTCCTTCGCTCCGACTCTGCTGTTGATCGGTGGTATCTACTGGTTCTCCCGCCGTGGCGGTGCTGGTGGTGGTCAGAGTGGTATCTTTGGCATCGGCAAGAGCCGTGCCAAGCGCTTCAACCACGAGACCGATATCAAGATCAAGTTCTCCGATGTCGCCGGTATGGACGAGGCTAAGGTCGAGATTATGGAATTCGTCAGCTTCCTCCAACAGCCCGAGCGCTTCCAGAAGCTTGGTGCAAAGATCCCCCGTGGCGCTATTCTCTCTGGTCCCCCCGGTACTGGTAAGACCCTGCTTGCCAAGGCCACTGCCGGTGAATCCGGTGTGCCCTTCTTCAGTGTCAGTGGTTCCGAGTTCGTGGAGATGTTCGTCGGTGTCGGTCCATCCCGTGTCCGTGATCTGTTCGCCAACGCCCGGAAGAACACACCCTGCATTATCTTCATTGACGAAATCGATGCTATCGGCAAGTCCCGTTCGAAGTCGAACTTCGGCGGTGGCAATGACGAGCGTGAGAGTACTCTCAACCAGATCCTGACGGAGATGGACGGTTTCAACACTTCTGAGCAGGTTGTCGTTCTGGCCGGTACCAACCGACCTGATGTTCTCGACAAGGCTCTCATGCGTCCCGGTCGTTTCGATCGTCACATCTCGATCGACCGACCTACCATGGATGGCCGTAAGCAGATCTTCCGTGTTCACCTGAAGAAGATTGTTACGAATGAGAACATGGACTTCCTGGAAGGCCGACTTGCTGCTCTGACTCCTGGATTCGCTGGTGCTGATATTGCCAACTGTGTCAACGAGGCCGCCCTTGTTGGTAAGTTATACGTGTCACACTCAACACATGAAATAGGCTAACGTCTTATCTATAGCTGCCCGTGAAAACGCCGACACAGTCGTTATGCGCCACTTCGAGCAGGCTATTGAGCGTGTCATCGGTGGTCTGGAGAAGAAGTCTCTTGTTCTTTCGCCCGAGGAGAAGCGCACTGTTGCCTATCACGAGGCCGGCCACGCTATCTGTGGCTGGTACTTCCGGTGGGCTGATCCGCTGCTCAAGGTGTCTATCATCCCCCGTGGACAGGGCGCTCTGGGTTACGCCCAGTATCTCCCCGCTGGTGGCGACACCTACCTGATGAACGTCAACCAGCTCATGGACCGTATGGCCATGACCCTGGGCGGCCGTGTCAGTGAGGAGCTGCACTTCGACACCGTGACTAGCGGTGCCAGCGACGACTTCAACAAGGTCACCCGCATGGCCACCACTATGGTTACCAAGTTCGGCATGTCCAAGAAGCTCGGCTACATCCACTACGAGGACGAGTCTGGCCAGCAGTTCCAGAAGCCTTTCTCCGAGGAGACTGCCCGCACGATCGACGCTGAGGTGCGTCGTATTGTCGAGGAGGCCTACAAGCAGTGCTACGAGCTTCTCAGCTCACGGAAGAAGGAGGTCGGCATCGTCGCGGAGGAGCTTCTGTCCAAGGAGGTCCTCGGCCGTGATGATCTGATCCGCCTCCTCGGTCCTCGCGAGTGGCCCGAGAACGCTGAGTTCGCCAAGTACTTCGATGGCAAGGGTGGAGAGACCATTGCTCCTCCCGAGCCCAAGGTTGACCCCGAGGAGATAACCGGCAAGGATGGCCGCGACGAGACCCCCCTCCCTCCCTCATAGACGGCCAGAATTGATGGGTTTGTTTTTGTGTACGCAATTTGGATCTGCATTTTTTTTGGCTGTTTAAAGCAGGGAGTGTGTGATATCACCGTGTTTGTGCTCTGGGTTTATTCCACTTTTTTTTCTTTTTCTTTACTGTACTTATGGACCTGCATTACCTTTTTCTTCCCTCTCTCTTCTTTTGTTTTGTCTACTCCCCTCTCAAACCTCTCTTCTACTCGCCACCTCATAAAACTCCTTTCTTCTTTCGATCATGTCGCGATTAAATATGAAGACATTTCTACTCATTTCGTTTGCGTTTGCTCGACCCTTCAATTGGAGACTCATGTACTCCGAGTGTTGGAGTGTGTATTATATGGATTTGTGACTTCCCATTCATTCTTGATTAAACTCTCATGCATTGTAGAGATACCCTATTCAGAGTAACCCGGAACATGAAGTTACAGGTTCAATGGGACCGGCTCAATAATAAGACCCAGTTCAGGACTATCAACAAAGACGACGTGATATCTGTGACTGTTAAAGGCCCGTCCGTGTCCTATGGGTGTGTAACACATGCTAAAGCCGGTGTCACCTGGAACAGACATGGCAGGCGTGGCATTCAGATGCAAGTATCCGCGCAGGCAGCACGAGACCTGCTTGCTCCCAGGCCCAAAGAAGGGAAGGAAAGATTTCTGGCTAGATGATGAACAAGGGCGATAGACGGTACCATCTGATTAGTTTGTATAGACATTGAAAATTGAAAATCAAATTGCGATACGACAAGGACCAATATATCAGAAAATTAAAACGTCTCTCCGATATAGCAAACTCTGCACAAATTGCGCCCAGTTCCAGAACCCAGCCCTTAATCCTTCATAAGATCACCCCCTTAATTAGTACTCCACGTTCCTCTCATTTGCTCTTCTTCGCCTCGGTCTCCTCGGTAGCCTCAGCTCCCTCAATTTTGGCAGCAGCCTTCTTGCTCGTGGGCTTGGACTTCTTGGCCTCCACGGACAGACGGGGGATGAATCTTCCCACACGAGCCTGGTACTCACTGTACTCGGGGTACTTTTCCGCGCTAATGCCTTCAGTTAAGCGCGTGCTACCCTGGAAGATAAGCAGGTAGCCCACGACACCAAGTCCAATCCATGAGACGTAGGTCTCGGTGCGGTAGGCAGCCCAGATGTACATGGTCAGCCACACAGCCTGCTCGGCAACAAAGTTGGGGTGGCGTGACCATGACCAGAGACCGCTGACCACAAAGCCACGCTCGAGATCCTCGGGGGTGTACTGGTCCCTATAGGGCTCCGGGATGCGCGCCTTCGTCTGGTACTCATGCTTCGCGCTCTGAAAGTTCCACTGCTGCTGATCGGCGAAATACTCGATGACAATCAAGAAGATCGCAAAGCGGGAGAAGACGAGGTCGGGCAGACCGAAAACCTCGGTGCCCTGGTTGTATGCGGCGATCACGAAAGTGTAGGTCGGGGCCGTGATGAGCAGGAGTAGGAGCGATTGGGTCGCAGCGATAAAAGTAAAGTTGAAAATGGTGAAGAGGAAGGTGTTGTTAACCTTTGAGCGCACGATCGCCCAGCGGTAGTCCTCGGAACCAATCGAGTAGCCTCCCTTGCGCCAATAGTTGAAGGTCAAGCGAACCTGTTCGTGGCGTCTGTCAGTAAATTGGACGTCATCGCATCAATCCAGAAAGAACACGCTTACACTCCAAAGCACGCTAATCACAGCGATCGTATCCAAAGTCTGGGTGCGAATTCCAGCCAGCCGTGCCCAAGCGGCAAAGTGCACATTATAAACAGCGGGCAGGATGCTCCAAAAGCGATCCACTTGCGAAAAATTGCGGTTGATTTCCGCAGCCAAAAAGAAAATTCCAGCCAAGACCGAGCACAGCGCAAGCGCGGAGACCATGGGGTTGGTGGCCAGGTAAACTTCCTTCAAGCTATCGAGATTCCGACCAGCTTCTTGTAAGCTAGCGGGGAGCCATTGGAGCTGGGCCAGGTAGGGCAGAACCGTAAGTTTGAAGGAGGTATACTCCACCAGGGACTCAACGCGGGGGAGCGGAAGGGATGCCATATTTCCGGGACTCAATACAAAGAGCGAGGGTATACACGCGAAGGGGGGAGAGGGAGCTGGAGAGGTGCGCTAGTAAAGTCCCTCGAGTTGCCGGGGGAGATGTTTGTATTACCTCATCGGGTAAGGCGCTCACGATCTTTTCTGCCTCAGGCAATTTAGCGCGTCATTCTCAGGCATTAAGGACACCTGAGGCATCCACTCGCGTCCCAAAGTATTTCACTATTTCCCCGTTTGGGAAGAATATCTCCCCTTCGCTGCAGGGACCCCGTCTGATCGCAGTACGGTGGGATCGCCATGACTCGCAAGATCCTCTGCGTGGCAGAGAAGCCTGCAATAGCCCGCGCCGTGGCTACGCATATGTCAGGCGGCTCTTTTCAGACGGTAAGTGGCTGAGACATCCTTCATGGCCAAATATTAGCTGAACAAGGGCGTAGCATGCAATCAGAGGCAATCAATATGTCAAGAACTATGAGTTTGACTTCAACTTTGGTCCTCCCTGGGGAAACTGCTCGGTGACGATGACCAGCGTGATCGGTCACCTCACTGGCCTGGATTTCGATCGTCAATACAAGGGCTGGATGTCCTGTCCACCTGGAGCTTTGTTCGAGGCTCCGGTGCAAGAAGATGTGGATAAGGTGTGGATTTGCTCTGATCAATTTTCTTGTTGACGCTCTAACTCAAAACAGGACAAAAAACCCATTGCGGATAATATTCGCAACCAGGCCAGGTACAGTAAAGCACTGTTCATCTGGACCGATTGTGATCGAGAAGGCGAGCATATTGGCTCCGAAGTTCGCAATCAGGCAAAGGCTGGCAATGCTCGAATTGAGGTCAAGCGAGCCAGGTTCAGCAACACGGAAAGAGCGTAAGTCACATACAAGGACGAATGGAGCAGCCAATCACTGACTCGGTCTCTTTCTGATTGCCAGCCATGTTCTCCAAGCGGCGCGAGAGCCGGTTGAGCTCGATGAGTTCCAGGCAAATGCAGTCGCCGCTAGAATAGAGCTTGATTTGCGAATTGGCGCTGCTTTTACTCGTTTGCAGACTCTTCAGCTCCAGGCCGTGTCTGCCATCTTAAAGGAGAAGATCATTAGCTACGGTACGTGGTTCAACTTTTCCTAAAATAGTTTCTCTAATCCTGTTTCAGGCTCATGCCAGTTCCCCACATTGGGATTCGTGGTTGATCGATACCTCAGAGTTCAAAACTTCAAACCCGAGATCTTCTGGAGCATCAAGGTCATGCTTCAGCGAGAAGGCAAAAAGGTCAATTTCCTCTGGAAACGTGTCCATCTATTTGATCGTGCAGCCGTCACAATGATGCTGGAACGGTGCCTCATGGCAAAACAGGCGAAAGTTACGAAAGTAAACCAAAAACCGAAAAGCAAATGGCGACCCCTTCCTTTGACCACGGTGGATCTCCAGATGATGGGCAGTCGTTTCCTTCGCCTAGACAGTCAGACCATCATGAAGGTCGCCGAGGCACTTTATACCAAGGGATACATCAGCTATCCCCGTACCGAGACAGACCAATTCGACAAGGCCATTGATCTGAAGAAGCTGGTCGAGAAACAATATCCGGATAATCAATGGGGACAATACGCCAAAGAGTGAGTTATTCAGTCTGAAGTCCATACTAGTAACCATCGCTGATATACCCTCCTAGCCTCATTGATGGCAAATTTCGGACCCCTCGATCTGGCCGTCATAATGACAAAGCCCACCCGCCCATTCATCCCGTCTGCTGGGTATCACCTAGCCAATTGAACACCAACGAAAAAAAGGTCTACGAGTTTGTGGTTCGGCGGTTCCTAGCTTGCTGCTCAGATGACGCCAAAGGCCAAGGGACTGACATTGAAATCCAATACGGGGAAGAGTTCTTCCACGCCAGTGGCCTGATCGTTTTGGAGAGAAACTACCTCGATGTCTATGTCTACGACAAATGGGAAAGCAGCCAGCAGCTTCCCAATTTCGAGAGAGGAGAATTGTTCGAACCCACCGAGGCTAATATCTCCGAGGGAAAAACCACGGCTCCGAGTTACTTGACGGAACCCGAGCTCATCGGTCTGATGGATGCCAATGGCATTGGTACCGACGCGACAATGGCCGAACATATTGCCAAAATCAAGGAACGTGAATACGTTGTGGTAAACACCCGTGGCAGCGGCAGGAGCAAAGTCGAGGAATTGATTCCCACCCGGCTAGGCATTGCACTTGTAGAGGGGTACGATAATGTCGTTGCAGGTCTCCCAAACAGCATCTCTCTCAGCAAGCCGTTCCTTCGTAAGGAAATGGAATTGCGAATGCTCGAGATTTGTGCAGGCTCTAAGACTCGCCAGGAGGTAGTGCAGCAGAGTCTAGATATGTACCGGGAAGTCTTTATTCATACTCAACGGCGTATCGAGATGCTTAAAGCAGCATGCCGAAAGTACCTTAACGAGCAACCAGCGTCTTGATTATTGATCATTCTACTTATGATACCCAATTTATTTTAGCTCTTTCTTCTCGTTTACTTTGGAATAACACATGATGGTATAATTCTCTCAATCCACTATTCATCACTATGCGAGAAACAAATCGAAAATGAGAATCCCGGACCAGCCGCTTGCTCCCTCCCAACATGTCCCATCTCAACTCGAGCACCAAACACCACACAACACACGCCGCACACCGCACACATCTGCTTCACCCATCCTGCGCCAGACCTCCTTCCGGGGATCCATTCGGGTCGTCGCCGCTGGTTTCAGTCGGCTGGGTATCTTGCGACCCCGATTGGAAAACCTCCAACCTCTCGGACAGCCCTTCCCACACATCCGTACTCCGATCGATGGTCTGGCGCAGCGTGTCCAGGCTGGCCAACACATCATGCAGGGTCTGGTTGACCACTGCACTGCTTGCATCGGAGGACGAAGTGCTCCCTTCACTGGCGTGGGACTGTTCATGGGCGTCCACCTCCTCGACCGGCGCAGGATTCGCCGGGGCGGCGCGCAAATCCTGCGCAACCGACACCAAGAAGGTGAGGTTGGAGTGGTTTTCGAAGATCCCCTTCCAGGCGGTCTCCTGGTACTGCTGCACCAGTCCGATCTCTTCGAGGATGCTTGTCAGTCGTCTGGTCTGGTCATTTTGCTTGACCATGAGCCAGACGACCAAGGCGAAGATCACGGACAGCAGGATCTGGGCCAACCCGTCGACAGGTGGGTGTTGGGTCGTCTTTGGACCGGGCAGGCCGACGGGCTTCTGTGTCGACGAAGGAGGCGAAGAAAGCAAGCCAGGAGGAACGGTCAACGGAGCAGTCAATGGTCTGTGACCAGCACTGAGCGTCATTGCTGACTCCGTTTCGGACACCACGGTGGCATTCCAGCCACCTAGATACTCTTTGATGAGGTGGTGTGTGATGGCTTCTTCGTCGAGGAGGCGTGGGATCTGGTCCAGCGTGTATATGGTGCTGGCCAGCTGGACTCCTCCCAAGGCGCGATCCCAGATCGAGCGGGCAGGGTCGATGTTGGTGAATGGGATGCTGCTATACAGACCCCAGATGTTGGCGGTGACGAAAACGATGATGGGAATGATGAAGTGCATGGTGGTGGATTCTGGAGAGATGTCGATGTTGAATTGTGTAGATGACCAAGTTCGAATTGATTAGAAGTGTTTAAATAATTTTTTCTGACCTCCTCTCCATCTGTGCCGTTCTAGTCAACGAAGTAGGCAACGAAGGCAGCCTCCGGGCTGTCTGCCTCAGATCTGCAATCAAGATGGTGAAGAGTTCATTGATCAGATGCATGGATTGACTGTCGGCGCTGACTTGGGAAGGCTGCCTGCAGGTTTAGGCAAACTTGGAAGCAATAAGTTGTCATTATCATGGCCATGACTTCAGGATATTATTGCTTAACTGTTAAGAGGTGGACCTTCGGATCTCGCGCTGCCTTAATTATGTAAAAAAAAATCATCTAGGTAGAAATCCTTTCTGCTGGCTACCTTGTAGCAAGTACTACCTAGTTCCTATTCATGCAGCCATCAACCTGACCTCCATTGTCGGATTACTAGTGCATGCAGGCTGCATTCGTAGATGCTCAGCACTCGGGCTGGTTGTGATGGAAGTGTAGACCGTACGATGATGAGGGGCTCAATGAAGTGAGCAAATCCAGGTAGAGGGATCTGTCAGCACAAACATTAATCTCAGAGTATGGTGAAGCATGCTAATGCCGGATTCTGGTCCAGGTTTGGGAATCATGTGTTATAGCACGAAAAGAAAAGCCCACTAGAACCTTTTTTCCGAAAACTTTAGCTTAGAATAGTCCTAGATCTCTAGCAATTCAGTACTTGATGGGCGATAACATAGTGCCATAATAGCGCCGCGCAGAAGGCTTTGTGGTGGAAAGAGTGAAAATAACAAAGGTCGTAGCTGACTGACCGCAGATGTTGTGAGAGGCCTAGCTATGCATGAATGTCGGAGATAGATTGCGATTAAAAATCTGTGCAGTAGGAGAGACCTAGAAGCTATTGCGTTCAGAAGAAGTACCACGTATATTCAACTCAGTCATTGGCAATTGTGGCCAAGACAGAGGCGTATCGGTCAGAAAATCCTGTAAGCCACTACTACCTAGTACTTCCGGGGCTTCGAGTAATCAGCGGCTCTTCGCAGTATACTACTACTGCTGCTGCTGATGGAGAGCTTGGACTGCTAATTGGCATCAGCTGTTCCGTTGTTTTTTCCCGCCCTGGACAAAGACGCGGAACACCTGATTTTCATAGGAACCAGTTGCAACTAAAATATCTCAGGTCGGTATCCAATGCCGCTTGCGTAGGCCCCGCATGGCCCGGCTCGTTTGTCGAATCCGACCGCTGGTTGCTGGACTTCCGTGACGTAATTGAATAGGACAACCTTCTTTGTATGACATTTGACATTCCTGCACTCTGGCACCAACTGTTTCATATCTTCGAGTACTTAGCTCAATGGCCCGAGACCACCAACTCTCTCGTGGAGACCAACTTTGGCTGTTGATGTCCGTCCATTCCATTCACGTGGTGGTGATCCACCTGCCGGAGAATCCATCAGTCAATCTCCAGACTTGACGCCCATATTCTCCACAATGAGATAGGCCAGAAGATGATGACGTTTTTGGGGCTCGTGAGTCCAAAAAGGGGTGGATGCACCTCATTTGCCTTGTCTGACTGGCTGCATCCGTGGCTCGGTTCTACTGTATTGGCAGGCCTCTCTGTTCCTTCGGCGACAGTTCGCAGGTTCATGGGCCCAGCGAGCGACAGGGAAAAGGCGCCGTTTGAGTCATGCCGGGTGCAGCATACTTAAATCTCGTGGTCTGGTCTTGTTGGGTTCCTAGAGCCGGTCAACGAGACCAATGGCTCGAGAGAGAACAGAACGGAGAGCTTCCCAAGCTCTGGCGACAAGGAAATACCGGAAGCCCATATCCCTGACATTGAAGACCGCATGGATCACAGTCATCCTAATGCTCTCTTCAAGAATCCACTTGCAGATATCCCTCGGGATGAATTGATGGAAGATGTCCAGGAGTTCCTTCAGCTTAGCCTGATGGATGATTCGGAAACTTCCCAGCAGGGTGCTCTTGTCTCGCAGAGTCCCGAGACGGCGACGACAATGTGTGCTGGGTAATATTATAAGCATGGCATTCATGCATGTCAGACTGGATTTCAGCTAGTGCCTCATGCTGGGCTCGACGGTAGTGCTGTTTCTGGTCGTCTGCGCTGAGGTCTATCTATGCCCTGAGTCGCCCATATGGCTCATTCGGCTTAGACCAGGTCTTCTCGGTGCCGGTCAGAAAGCATGCCTCTTGCCAGATCAAGAATGCTATCTAACACTTCCATGTCTGGGTTTTACGCCAAAAGTTGGAGCCTCTGCCAAGTGTCTACCAAGGTGCCGAGCATCTTGCGGAGGGATGTGATACGACAGAGAAGTAATGAGACCTTGCCTCCTTTGCTTTTGGAAGTATTTTTCTACTCTTTGATATCCTTGGACAATTTTAGATTGAAATACGAATGATTTTAGCTTGATGCTCATTCCGGGTAACACCATTTCTGGCCCTGGTGGTCAAGTTTGAAGACCCCTCGTTGGACGAGTGCCCATTGAGTTTTTCGCATTCGAAAAAATATGGAGACTTGTTGTTTATCCAAGCTTCCAAGCTGATGTAAAAAGTGGTTCTAATTTGGTGAGCAGTTGATCCAGCATAGACAGTGTCTTTTCTGTCGTCGGCCATCCCCATGCGACCACCCCAAGTGGGCATCATAATTGACGTGCGTAAATTCGAATTTTGCTCCAGATTCTTCAAAAGCGATGGGATCATATGAGAAATTTCTATATCTTTTCATTCCGCTACTCGGGAGACCCACTTCCCTTTAGTTGCGCGCCTATTAGCCTATCATGTCCATTCGTCGAGCTTATCGGGCGGATGTGAAATCTAAGTGGGCGCGACAAAAAGATGCCCCACCCTACACTGTTAATTTTTGTAAATGAAAACTATATCAACTGCAGGGCTGGATCTCACACTATCTTCCTGCACTCTTGTAATATTTTCCAATCATGTTTGAGGTTGTGGTGGTCCCATTTCTCGGGTGCGCTTGAGTCACATCTAGGTCAACACGGAGATTGACACATTCAGAGGCTTAAATGGCCTTGAAACTGGAAGAAACTCGGGAATAATACAATTTGTATCCCTACCTTCCACGCCTATATCATGAAATAATTTTCCCCACTCTGGTGTTGCAGCTTTGGACGTGAATGTCCATTGTTTACATTTTGCCACCTCGAATTCATTCCCGAGTCGACTTGGGGATAGGCGTGTCAAAAAGCCAAAATTGGTTATTAGGGCATTAACATGATCCTGGTAATAGATAAATGGCTTTTCTATGTAATTTGTTATTTTCATGTTTATTTTTCATCTGGTTGTGTCGTGGTGGCTCTGATCGTGAGTCACATGCAAGAAATCTCTCCAGTCCGGTGTCTTGATTGCCCTTGAACGAGCCCCACAGGGCTTCAAATGAGATGGAAGTGATCATCAATTTAGATCTGATGTCCCTGCATGATCTCCACTCTTCAGAATAATTTTCCCCATCTTGTGGGGGCTTCTTTGGCCATAAGCATCTTTCCAGCATGTCGTCGACTGGCCCTCGTCGACGACGAGTCCAACAACTTCAATCGGCTACAACTACCCTTTGCAATGGTTCAATGCTCTTTAAAAATAGAATATTTGAAAGTAGAATACTTAAGCCATTTGAACCACAATTCTAAAGAAATTTCTCAAAAAAAATTCACCCTCATAACCCCATCTGGGGGAGCAGGCTATAAAACCCACATGCGCAATGCAGGAGTTTTCGACCGAAGAACGGCCTCGAGACCAGGGAAGTGTCCCCTAGAAGGAATCGAACGCGGACTCGCTTTAATGCAGCAATGGTAAGAAACACTTTACCACTACGCCACTCACCCGTTGGTTAGAATATATGGGTGATACTCGTGCCATATCGAACGAGTGAGCTTGGTTTTAGTATGTAGAGCGGGTAGCTTATCCGGCCTGACTAGCCGCCTCGGCGGTGGGCCTTATTGGCGGGACACCGCCTCCATAGTGGGCCGCTGCAGGGTTGTCCCACCTACTCCACAGGCAATCTCAACTACACAGCAACTGCGTCCTGAAGCTATTCCCGTCCTCTTCTACCCACCATTCTGTGAATTTTGGTGATGCAATTGGGTGGTGAGGTTATCCCTGTCATCTACATTATGTTCTGACAAGCGCAAATTTTTCCAATTAATTTGGTGGTCGTTTTTACAACATTCACATCAAAATATATTCCTGTATAGTTCGGGACAATATTGGACAATTTCCCATCAACACAAAAACATCTCAATCTAACAGCAATTCAATGAATTCCACAAACGTCCTACTCTTCAATTTAAACTGAAGCCTTTTTCCAATTAAAGTTATGAAGATCGGTCGTGAAAGTGCACTCGACATCCTGGTGTGCATGTAGCCATCTACTGTACCTGGCTTTACATGCTTGTAGAGCTTCTTCTCTCTGAAATGAATTCTCGACTACGCATGCCCGTGCTACCTAGTTTAATTTATCTAGAGCACATTCTAACTGTATATTGAGTGTCTCTGTTCTCAATTGTTCCAAGTCGAATGGTCCAAAGTGGAGGGGGGCTGAGGATCTGGCTCCTTCCCTACCTATTGACATACAATGGAATTGACTTACTTAGGGAATTTACCCCCCTCCCAGAATATGCTGAAACACAGGCAGTTGTATTCTACTCACAGAAAACCCGACTCTGCTGTTCATTCACCTTCACTTCATGCCCTGACCATCAATATTTTTCGGGCGGACTTTGGTCATATCGACTAATACTGATAAGCCTCTTATCGCCGATCATGTTTATCGGAGCCTCAGGCCGGAGCTCTCCCCCGACTTTTCTTCCTCCAACACCTCCACCCATGATGCCCGACAAACGCAAAGCATCCATGTCTGAACCGTCTTCTAAACGACCCCGCATCTCGAACGACGATGCAAGTGACCCTGCATCCTCCCTGTCAACCCAGGAGCGGCCCCGCAACAACCCCATCTACGGGCAGAAGAGTGCATTCCCCGGGCTGGACGACGGCGGGGATGAGCTGTTCTACGGGTCTGCAGATGATGGAATGGAGTATCTGCGCATGGTCCGGTCAGCTTTCCTCCTTCTGGCTGATGTTTTGCATCTGCTGAATATCCCTGCGTGCTCTCTAGCCCCTCTTTCACTACCTCTCGTGTTGCGCCTCCAGATCTGACCTTTACCATGCTTAAACCTCTAGATCTGAAGCAAATTCCTTACCCTCGCTTTTTATCGCGCCGGTCGCGGTAAAAGACGCTGAAAAATTAGAACCCACAATACGGACAGAAGCAGATGCGCCCGGGCTACACAAGTTCCCGGCCGGGTTCTATGAAGACGAGGCTTACATCGCACCCGTGGAGGCTGATAAGCAGCCGGTCGCCGTCCCCGATGAACGATTCCCTGACGCGCAGATATCATACTACAACCTCCTCCGACACCGATTCCTCCTCCTCCGATCAACCCTGCGCTGTACGCCCCCAGCGACCGCCATCGCTGCCCTTGACGACGCCCATCCCATCAGTCTCCCGGATCGAAACACAGCGGCGCGTAAGGAATGGCGACGCTTGCTCATGACCGTTGACCCACAGATGGTACAATTAGCCTGTTTAGACTCAGAGAGTGTGCTAAGGGTGTTGAGCATTCTAGCCCGAGGACTGGGCGAGAACGTACGGGGCGGGGACCCCGATCTGGTTCGACGGGTTGGCGCATGGGCGTGGGGGTTGTTGGGAAGATGTCGCGAGGTTGGAGAGCTGGCTACGGATCAAGTTGGAGAACTACGCGATCTCGGTAAACGCGCTGCGAAGATTCTGCTTAGGATGCGAGAGACGGAGTTCAAGCGATCTGCCGAGGACAGCGACGCCTCTGATTCTGAACCTGAAGACGGAGAGGAGGATCAGCGAGAGGAGGTTGTTCAAGAGGAAGATGAGGAAGCGGACTGCCCGGAGGCATCCGTGGATGAGCAGGACGCAGACATGCTCGATGGCGATCTGTCTGCGGCGCTGGAGGCAGCCAAGTTACGACTGCAAGCCAAGCTGCAGAGTGACACAGCTCCAGAAGTGATCGACGAGGGAAGTCGAGCCAAAACTGGAGACTCGGTGCAACAAGCCCGGGTCCTGCTCGATATGATTATCACCATTGTTGGCGAGTTCTTTGGCCAGAGGGACCTGCTGGATGCACGGGAGGTCTGGACCCGAGAAGAAGATGTGGATGAGATGTGAAATATTTGAAGATACCCTGACTGCTAATCGTCTAATTGAAAGTTATTCTATTCATTCTATGTTCTGCGAGTTCTGTAAATCAACTGTGCTATACATCGTATAGTGGCAGATGACAAGTCTAAATTTGGAGTCCTCTCTTTCGAAAGGTCTTTCCGAATGTATTTTGAATAACATTCCTCTATAGCTAAGACATTGTTTCTGAAATTATCTTTGCATGACTTCAAACTTATGAAACTTTACTGTCGCATGCTCATTATTATTGCAGCTGATTGTTATTGCGTGGGTGCCTGACAGATCGGGCTAAACTACTTTGGGAGGTTGCGTCATGGGCTCAGCTTTCAATGGCAACAACAGCTGATAGACTCTTATCTTCTCCAACTTCCAACTGCCGCACGCTCGTCCTCTGATGCCACTGCTACCAAATTAAACTAGTCATGGCACCGACCATCGAGATTTCCATCCCAACAACGACCCTCTCACATACCTCTCCGCCACACACTCTCTACCATATCACCCTCCGCCTCCCACTCCGTTCCTTTACCGTTTCCAAGCGCTACTCCGACTTTGCAGCTTTCCACAGCAATCTGATTAGCCAAACCAACGCCGAGCCACCTGTGCCTCTCCCATCAAAATCATGGTTCTCCAACACTGTTTCCAATGAGCGCTTCCGTGAAGATCGCCGTCGCGGCCTCGAGGCATATCTTCGCGCGATCAATGAGGCGCCTGATGGGCGATGGCGCACTTCGTCTGCATGGCGAGCTTTCCTGAACCTTCCGACCGCAGCAGCAATCTCTACGTCAAATGGAACGTCGAATACCTCCTCCCGACTCCATGCCGCCATTACAGATCCCGGTTCAGCGGCTGGCGCTTCGATTACCGACCCAACGCTCTGGCTTGACTACTACCGTGACATGAAATCCCATCTCCACGATGCAAGACTCCAGCTCTCCCGTCGCGATCAAGAGACTACACCACAGAAACAGCACGAAAGTTCTGCGCAAGCAAAGACGAGTCTTGTCCGCGCAGGATCGATGATCACCACCTTGGAAGAAGGCCTGAAGAACCTTGGTGGTCGGGGGGCCCAAGAATCGTCCAAATCAGCCACCTTGGGAGACGGCGAGCTTCGTCGTCGCAAGGATCTGCTCATCAACGCACGCAAGGAAAGAGACGGATTAGAAGATTTGTTACACGCCATGGCCGCAAAGAGCCGGCTTGATCAGACCGTGGCCTCGGTTCAAGATAAGGAGGCGCTCCTAAGGGCCAGCGGTGCAGATGGAGCGAACGGCGGGCGTCGGACTCCCGCGCGATCTGGAAGAGTCCTCGGCAAGGAGACTGAGCGCACACGCGAGCTGGATAACGAGGGCGTGCTACAGTTGCAGCAGCAGACGATTAGGGATCAGGATCAGAGTGTGGAGGAGTTGATGAAGATTATTATACGGCAGCGGGAGCTTGGAACTGCTATTCATGAAGAATTGGAGGTCCAGAATGAGCTGTTGAAGTTGGCGGATGAGGATACTGATCGGTTCGTTTCAGCCCCTGTATCCTTGACTCTTTGGAGATGTTTTACTGACTGCGAGGTATAGGTTGAACGCCAAGCTCAATGTGAGCAAAAAGCGAATCGACAAGATCTCATAAACCATGAAGCTGGAGGGAACCGCATACATTCATTTGTCTTTCTTTTGAGCATGCTATAGAGCGCGGGTCATTTTGTACAAGTTCTATTTTGGCGTTTTCTTCATACTTCTTGGATTCCCAGCGAGGGCGAATATTAGAACATTTGGATATTTGGACTGTCTTGACAATGAATACACCGATAAGAGCGTTGTCTACAAAGATTAATTGGAAGTCTTGTTGTGTCATAACATGTGTAATTCTCATCTGATGGTCAAGCTAGCTAGAAATGCGGCAAACTTTAAGGTGAAAGCTACGAATCACACTCAACATTTTAGGTGGTTGAGAAGAACTATACGCAAGATTAGCAGTCGATCTCAAAACCATCGCGTTCTTTTGAGCTTACCTCTTTTGCCTCGTCCTCAGTGACCCTCGAAACCTCCGACGTAGCCTGATCAATAAGCCCCAGCTTACTCTTCCTAATCAGCCACCACAGCTCTTTTCGATCACCGCCCAGCTCCTCACCGAGGATCTTCTCCTTCAACGCGCCCAAGTAGTCATTGTAAAGTGTCGGCTCTTCATAGTCCACCAGCTCCTCACGCATAGTTCCCAGTCCCTCGACGACGCGATCGTAATTCGCGTCACCAAGGCTGTGCTTAATCTGCGTCTCGATGATGCTGGCCATTTGCTTGACAGCATCATGAATGATCTCAATGCTGTCGGCGCGCGAGAGCATCTGCTTGAATTCGGGAATAGCGTTTTCAGCGGAGATCTTGGTGCGTTTGGGTTCTTGCTTGAGGAGGGCATCGACGTCGAGGCCGGATAGAGGCTTCTCGGTCTCGCGGAGGCGCTTGCGGCCTTTGGTTTTGGGTGGGACTAAACGGGTTGAGTCAGTGGGATGTCGTTGGTCGTGATGAGGTCTGTGAGTGACTTGGCTTACCTTTCTTGACATTTGCTGCAGACATCAGTTTCTCTAGAGAACCTTTTGCTCTCCGAACCAATTCCTCGTCCGGATGCGCAAACTTAGTGAGCCGTTCCGATGGTTCAAGGATGGGATCGTTGGGATGCACGGCGCGGTACCGCACGGCGGACTCGATCCGGTGAAGTAGCGGAGAGTAAGAATCATCGATAGGCAATCTGGATAGATCTGATTAGCGAGTGTAGTTCATATACATCCGGGGATAGGCAGCATACTCTTCTCCATCCAGTTCCATTTTGTCGACATAATCACTCATTGCCTGCTGCAAATCGTCAGTTGGTAGATTGCGGTGCTCAGTGACAATCTTTCCTGAGACAGTTACAACCTTGTCTAGAGGTGGAAACCGGTATGAGCGGACATCTTCGGCAAATGGAAGGGCGACTTCAATGAGACACTCGTAATCTTGCTCGATAGACGGAGCGAGGAGCACTATTATTGGAGGCTTAGCCTCTTTGGCCACCAGCCGGGCAACAGCATAGGAATCCTGTTCGTAGAGGGCGTGGATGAGAGATGACAACGCAAGCGATGCTTTGTCATTTGCTCGCTGTGGGATGATGACGTTGGTATTGGACATGTGTAGGTATCGATCATACTGCATAGCGATGTTAGCCTCATCTCGGAAGCACTTTGGGTGTCTGTGGAACGTACCTTATTCATTTGAACAAACCCAATCATTTCCAGGCCTGCAAAAGTATCTAGAGTGGTGATATTCTCATCCGTTGGGCTGATGTGTACGGCCGTTCGTCCGTACTCGTATCCCTTTGCAAGATCATCGCGCTCAACGTCGACTTTGCCTCCAGGCGCGGACTCATCGTTGATCTGATATGTCCGGGACGTTCGAACAGTAGTAAGAGCTTCACCACCACTTGTTGACTGACCCGCACCAGTCTCGGCTTCTTCCTGCCCACCGGCACGCAGGGCAAAAGAGCTTGCCGACGGAGGTTTGGCAACATAGGTTCGGAAGTAACGCTCGACGGGAATTCGAAGTGCAGTTTCGTACTTGGATGCATCGCCGAGAGAGAGGAAACCTTTGAAGGAAGGCATGCTCTTGGTGACCTTGATACGAGGAATTTCTAACTCGGAGACAGCTTGCTCGAGTGTACCGAAAACACCTCCGCAGCCTTCAGCGAAAACTTGGAGTAGCGTCTCATTTTCAGCCTATTAATTGGGATTAGAATGAGGAGTTGTAAGAGTCGCATCCATTTAATGTCACCTTGTGAGAGTCTTTATCCTCTTCCTTCACGCCAAACTCCGCATCGTCGAAATCAGCGCCACTGGAACTTGTTAGCAAGGTGATAGCAGGGCAAAGTCTCCAGGGAAGGCTTACAGGATAACAAGCTCAATGCCATCATCTTGGATCTTTTTCTGGATCTCGTTGAGCCCCTCGTTGTTCATGGGTCCAGTGCCATTAGTAACCAGGACAATCCTCCGCTTGTACTTGAGCTTCTTGGTATAGGTGTTGATCATTTGAATGGCAATGACAACGGAAGAGACAGCTAAAAGCAAGTAAGATTATGCGTAGTGAAAAATGTAATTCAATGGCCACCTACCATCGCCTCTGTTCGTTTGACTTGGTTTGATTGCGTCTCGCAGTCGTCGAATGTCAGGCATGAGTAACCTTGGCAGTTAGTCCCGGAGTTCAACAAGAACGAGTCTCAATAACATACTGGCCGAGATTTTGAAGAACAGAAATTTTGGAGAAGTCAGGTTCCTCTTGGAGCTCGTTCGAGGTCTCTGGAATTGGAACTAATTAGACGGGTTAAGAAGTGGGAGCAAGTTGCATACCGTCTGACCGCAATGCGACCACTCCGACCGTAGCAGTTTTACGGCCAGTTGCAACCTAGTCAAATAATCAGTCAAGGCCATCAAAATATCAGAAAGCATGTCAATTGCATACCGTAGTCGTGATTCTGTCCCAGACGTACTGCATGGCCCACTCGAGATCCGTGACGGAACGACCATGTCGACGCTCCCCCATGGACTTGCCCACATCCACAATGTAGACCGTAGCCTCCTTTTCTGCCATGGTGGAAATTTTTTTGGGACTCAGATAAATGAGAATTGGGGAGAGTCAGGAAACTGGAGTCTCAAAGAGCCGCGAAGTAGGCAGACGCGTGATATTTCCTTTTTGGTTTAGCTCCAGACGCGCGCACATGACATCACTTGATCTGCGTGGTCTTAAGATAAGTGCGTATCTATAAGGGACTCCCACAAAATTATACACTGGCAATAATAGATCTACAGCACATTTGGCCGTGGCTTTTGATAGCTCACACCACCTCTTCTTTGCCGCAAGCTTCCCCACGCTCAACTCGGACAGCACGGAACTTTCTACATCAAGCATCGATATATCGCAATCATGACCGACCCTCGCCCATACCATATTCTGAGGCATGTAAACTCCGGCTGCGTGGGATAAGCGATGCTTCTCCTATGGTCCAACCAAAACATGGTCTAACATCCTCCTAGCTACGGCACCCTGCTGGGATCGCAGGTCTTCCAGGTAATTTAATGAGTACCAGTCCTTAAAAGCCCAAAGCCAGTCCTTATAACTTCTGATTAGTCCTTTGTGGGCGGTATCGTCGCTTTCCGCGCTCTGCCGCGGCCGCAGTTTGCTACCTTGCAAACTGCCATCTTCCCAGTCTACTTCTCGATGCAAACGGCCTTGCCGATAGTGGTCGCTCTGACTGCCAGCAGGGGTGGACAGGCTCTCGGTCTCTCGGGCCTGGCAGCGCCTGAGAGCCGCTATAACACCCTGCTGCCCATGGCCACTGTTGCAATCACAGGGTTGATCAACATGTTTGTCCTGCGTCCGCTGACAGTGAAGACTATGCGCGAGCGCAAGCATCAAGGCGAGTCATTGATTTATTCGATATCTAGATCTACAGCCTTTGAACTGACTTTGTTGTATAGAAACCCGTGATGGGAAGAAGAGCTATGATGCTCCACCTCATTCCAAGGAGATGGTGGCCCTTAACAAGAAGTTTGGCCGGATCCATGGCCTCTCTAGCTTGGTGAACTTGGTTAGCTTGATTGCGACCGTCTGGTACGGCGCTGTCATGAGCAAGAAACTGGAGTAGGCGGCTCGAGAACTTGGGGTACTAGAATGTACGAGGTCTTTCATGTACTGCATTTATAAAACAACAAATCTTCTCTTCTCTTCCAGTCGCACTATATACATCATGCCAAGTAATTGTGACTACCGGCACATATCCTCATCGGAAGGGTGAACAATCAGCTATCGGAGCAATGAAGCAGGAACCATTCGAGGACACAGAGCCAGAGGTAAATGTCATCCAATCAATGTATTCTTTTTTATAGCTATCTACACAATGAGCCGATCATGGCCGCAGGCGCTGCGGGTCACGAGGGAAGAGCGAAGCCAGACGGACGTTAGGCAAGCCCAGGAAGAACATCACAATACGGTTCATACCCAGACCACCACCGGCGTGAGGGGGGCAGCCTTGACGGAAGGCGTTAAGGTAGTCCTCGAAGCCCTCCTGGGTCGGGTCCAGACCCTTGGCGCGCATGGAGGCCTCCAGTTCCTTGATGTCGTTGATACGCTGGGCACCAGACATGATCTCCTCACCACGCATGAAGAAGTCATAAGAGTTGGAGAACCGGCTGTCCTTGGGGTCGGCCTTGGTGTAGAAGGGACGGACAGCCATTGGGAACTTGTCGAGCACGTAGAAGTCGGTGTCGTACTTGTCGCGGATGATCTGGCCGAGCTGCTTCTCCATCGCGGTGGTGAAATCGTTCTCGAAGCGCTCCTGCTCGGACATATCGACGCCAGCCTCCTTCAGAAGAGCAACACCGTCCATGTAGTTCAGGCGCAGGGCCTTGCCATCCTTGGGGAGCTTGAAGTCACCAGCCTTGGGATATGACTTCTGGATGGTAGCAATCTGAGAAGCATAGCGCTCCTTGAGTTGGGTGAGGATGAAGACCAGGAGGTCCTCGGCGAATTCCAGAACCTCGTGGTAGTGGCTCTGGAAGGTCTTTTCGAAATCGAGACCGGCGAACTGCGAGTTGGGTTAGATCGGGACACTCTTCTCATATCTTAGCTTGATGATCATACCTCAGTCAGGTGGCGGTGGGTGTTGCTGTCTTCCGCACGGAAAACAGGAGCAATCTCGAAGACGTTCTCCATATCACCAGCAATACACATCTGCTTGTACAGTTGGGGGCTCTGGGCGAGGTAGGCGTTGCGCTTGAAGTACTTGACCTCGAAAACATTGCTACCACCCTCGGTAGCGGCACCGACCAGCTTGGGGGTGAAGATCCATCGAGAACCGCTCTTGATCATATATTCGGAGAACAACTGCGCGACACCGCTGGAGATCCAGGTGATAGCCTGGCTGGTTTCCGTCTGCAGATCCAGGACACGGTTGTCAAGACGGGTCTTCAGGGTAACGATGGGGGCACCCTCAGCATCAACTTGTCCTTCCTCGGCCTCTGTGGGGGGAGGACGCTCGGCATCCTTGACCTGCATGGGCAGCATCTGAGCAGCCTCGGAGATCATGTACACCTTACGGATGTGTAGCTCGAGGTGGCTAATGGTCGCAGAGGAGATAGGGATCTCGGGCTTCTTCACGATACCAGTAACCTGCACAATAGAGTTGACGTTCAATCCACCAGTGAACTTGATCATCTGGCGCGAGATGGGCTCGGCGGCAGCAATGACGGCCTGAACCTTCTGTCCCTGCTGGCGCAGCATGAGGAAGGCCAGCTTAGCACTCTGCACACGCGCATTATCGACACGAGCAACCACAGTAACCTCTTTCTCGTAGTACTCTTCGGAGAGCTCGCTGAAATGGGTGGTAGGGATGACGTCCTCGGTCTCGGGGATCGGGCCGTAGAGGCCCTTGGCGGTGTCATTGGCCTCTGCGGCGGCGGCCTGGGCCTTCTCCTGAGCTGCACGGGCAGCGGCCTTCTCGGCCTTCGCCTTCTCCTTGGCCGCCTTCTTCAGCGCATTCTTGCTGGCGTTCTTGGAGTCGCCGCCTTCCGCGGGCGCGGCCTCCTTGGTCTCCTCGGGCTTGGGACGGGTGGGCAATTCGGAGTCCGCCATATTTCTGGGGAGAAGGGTATTAGACAAGAATTCCAGCTAATAACTGGAGCGAAGGTCTCTTACCTTAATGATGAGGTCTGGAATAGGGAGCTCGACGGTCGACAACTTTGTCTTGAGTCACCCCGCCGTGCAAAACTGCCCTAAGCCCTAAGAGGGGGAAGTAGTCATGTGATACAGCCTTATCTTGAAATTGGTGCCTGAGTATTCGGGCCTTTTTGGAAGTATACAGAACAACATTTACATGAACAGTACAAATCAAAATGACATGGATGCTGATAAATTCGCTTCAAGAATAATCACTGTCTCAGCTCCGAAGCACATATATATACACAATACCAGCACCGTGTGTACCTGCCAGAGCGCTGCTCACAATGATCTATGAACTAAGTCCACTTGGAAGCCTTGAGCGCCCACTGCACTGCCTTCTGAACATCGTCCGTAATGACCCGCGGAGTCCACGCGGGCTCACCGCCACTATAGACACCAGTACGCACCAAGATAGACTGCCAGCTGCTGCCAACCTCACTGCGGTAGGAGTTTGCACCCCGAATATCTGACTCGGGGTTGTCTCCAACCATGTAGACTCGCTGCAGAGGCGGGAGGTCTGTTGCGCCACTGAAAGTTGTGGCACGGTTCCGAAGTAGCTGTCGCTCGGCAAACTCATAGGTCGGCTGGTGAGGCTTGCCGATCACGGTTTTCTTCAGCTCAATACCTTTGCTGGGGCCACCTGTCGTCGCAGCCCAGACACCTTCAAGTGCCTCTCGGAAGCCTCCTTGGCCAAGACGAGGCAGGTGATAGGCGGCTGCCCACCAAAGATCGGGATTGGAGAAGTAGAGGTGTGGCTGTCCATCCTGCTGGTACCCGTGGTTGGGAAGGTCGGACCGGCCGTTCTTCTCCGACAGAGTACCCATGAGCCCGTTTGAGGAAAGCAAAATATCCATGATCACCTGGGTGTCAAGGGCCCAATCCCGGGGATCATTGAACACGAAGATGGCATCAATCTTGAGGCCCTTCGACGGATCGGTGGGGTCCAGCGGCTTAGGAAGAGGCCGCGCGAAAGTCTTGTAATAGTCTGTAAAGTTCTTCGAAAAGGGCCAAATGGAGGGATTGGCCATGAAGATATCTGCTGGAGTCACGACGTTCTTGAACCCGTATCTAAAGACACGCATCAGTAAACAACGGCCCTGTGTAGATTGGGATGTGCCCGACATACTGTTCCGCAACGCGCCGACAGCGATCGCCATCACCGCCCGCTACCAACACGCACTTGTGTTCCAACGCACTCGCCTCGTCCACGCCTTTTACCAGCTCTGCAAAAGGCGAGTGGCTCTGGATAATGTCTGTCGGGTCCAGTGGTACGTTCAACTTCTCGCTAATCTCCGCGACGCGTTCCGTCTCGTGTTTACCGCCACCGTTGGTGAGGAGGATGAATGGAATGCCTTGCTCTTTCAAGAGGCCCAATGACTCGGCAGCGCCAGGAATGGGTTTCGAGGCCCGGAGGAGAACGCCATCAATGCTATCGTACAGCGTTAGACCTGTAACTCAAGGGGCTGGGCGCGAGCATACATTGCCGTCACTCACTCAAAGGCAAACGCGAAGTTCGGTATGCGGGGGTTGCTTGCAGTCTGAATAGCTCGGCGACTCGAGCTGCACCTAACGGGTGCTCTCTGAAGGAGACTCAGTGATCGCCACACTGTAGTAGAGCGCATTCTGTCTGGTCGCGCAAAAATGGGAGAGTTGGAAGGTCTGAAATCTGAAAGGGGCGTGATGGTAGGAGGTGATATCATCTCCGAACCACTTCCGCTCCCGCCCCACTCTCCTCCTCACTTTCTCCGAGTTGCCGTGCACGAGTATCACGAAATCTTATCCTGCTCTCCAAGACAAGATCCCAGATCGGAAAGTGACAATGTCTTACTTCGCCACCCAACAAGTTCCTCTGTGAACCTCTCTGCTTTTCTTTTTCTCATCCCTAAAACACCACGCCTTGAGAGCACGAGCACAGCAGCAGCGATATGAAGTGACCTAGCCCAGGCCCAACTATCATGCAGACAACACGCAGCGCTCATCTCCCTACGGAGATTCTCATTATCATTGCTGAAATGATATGGCATGATCGGAGGTACGACCCTGGTGGTATGATGCTGGTGGAAAGGCAAAAGAACTTCCACAACTTTTGCCTGGTCTCTCGGCAATGGTACTCGGTTGGCATCTCCTACCTCTACAACTTCCCCCAACTCTGGCAAGGCAACAAATTCGTCCAGTTCACCAATACTGTGAGCCCAGCTCTTGGCGTCAAAAAAGGCAAAGTCGACCTCGGATCACTGGTGAAAGTGTTGAATCTGGGCTATCTAGTCCATCAGAGCTCGAACAGCCAGACGTCACGGCTACTGAGTCGTGTTAAGAAAGGTTTGACCACATTTATCGCTCCGCAAACGGGTATTGGGTAAGTGGTTTCCCCGAACGCTTGAACTCAAGGCTCAGACTCACACATTGGATAGTGTCAACAGCCTTGCATCAATCTCAAAATGCCGAAACCTGATGCATCTCGATCTGAGTCTAGCTCGAGGTGGCGCAATCGAATTCTCGCGCCTGAAGAAGGCTGTCAGCAATCTTTCGGAACTTCAGGAACTTCAATTGCCGTCCAGCATGGAGATCACCCATATAGATAATTCGGCAGGTGATTGGCCATCAAAGCTCTTTTCCATCACTATTGGAGGTTCCCTTGATCCTCAGATCATGTCCACGTTCGACTGGCCCTCCAATATCTACCGACTAGAGTTAAGACGCTGCAAGAACCTGGATACACCAATCCTCGAGAGCATACTTTGCAACGAGCAGCTTCGTGAGAAACTCGAAATCCTTCACCTGAACAACGAGAACGCAAACATGTTTTCGGAATTGGAATCGACCGTTCTGTACGTCCTTGAGAGTTTGACCTATCTCAAAATGCCCTTGGACTTTATGGAATATCTATGCATAGTCCCTGTTCCCGATGGCGTGCAACCGCTACCTCTCCGAATCCTAGAGTTAACGCAACCATATTTTGACGATGAGTTGGCCTTTGACTTCTCAGGAGAGCTTGAAAAGGCGTTGAATCATAATCTCTGCAATCTCTGGGCTTTGGGGGTTGGGGAGAGCTCCCTGCCGCACATTCAAGACGCCTACAAACGGATCGATGACGAGATATGGAAACACGTGGAGGTGAGCTCGGATGACGAACTTGACAAGCTGGCGATCGAAGATTTAGGGATTTACACCATTGATGATGATCCCCCAGTCTAGGAGATCCGAGCCGATTTTATGAGTGATGGTTTTTCAAATCAACTTCCATAGCAATATACCCCTTTTAGCGTCATTTCAGCTTTGCAAGTGGACAAAATAATCTCTTTGCCGTTTGAGCTAGGGTTTTCCTGTCAAATCCACTATTCAGGATGCTGGCCAACCTTTTGTGCAAGCAATTTTGAACTTTGCTGGTGTCATTGACTTCGTCGTGCTTACAGCATGCAGCGCTGAAGATATGGCAACCTGTAGAGACCGTGGTATCTCAAATCCTTAGAAGCAAGAAAGCTTAGACAATATTACCCAAATGTTGTAGAAGACATCATTCAGAAGCTGTCTAGAAATATGGACGGAATCTCGATCGGAAAGACTTCCCTAAAGGTATCTAAAACATCTTCTAAGAAGTTTTTACGGGAGTGCATTAAATCCCTGAGGTCATTGCATTTGCTACCTATCCGAATCGACCAAACCTCCGTCACTGATTCTGCACCAAGACGAGCTCTAGCCAACACGGTAAACCCCTGTGTCATACAGGGCCACGACATCGTCCATCTCCTCCGCTAGCTATCGTCGTTCGATATCCGTGGCAATGGTGTTTTCTTGTCCATACAACCATGGAGATGCACCTCTCGAAACACCGAGACCCCATAGACTCACGAAATTGCCGTCCTCAACTTCTTCCATCAATCTGACGGCAAAATCGTGATCAAGATATCCATAATAAGGGTCTCTTAGCTCCAGAACCCTCAGGCGCAGGTGGCCGACTGACTGGGCGAAGAGTCCGAGATACAGCACTAGATCAACCGGTATGCTCAGGTAGACGAGATTCTGCATGGAGACCAGGATATCGGTCTCTTCCTGCGAGTCCGGGTGCAAACGATCGTTCATGGCACTGATTGTCAAACCCTGGAGCTGCACTTTCAGAAGCGGATGTCCCAGAATACTTTCGAGGACCCTAGTTTCTAAGTTGCGACAGTGGGAGATTGTTAAGTGACTCAGTCTCGCAGGCCAGTCAAATTGCGATACGCAATCCGTAGAAACGGTGGTGGTTCAAATCCTTTGAAATCTGGAGAAGCATGGACCAGATCTTCTAAATATTATATAAGGATTACCGAGGCGTTGTTCAGAAGTTGTTTAGAAAGATGAACGGAATCTCCATTAGAAAGATATTCGGAAAGACACTCATGTGGGTGCATTCATATTCCGATGTATCATTGCACGCTTCTAATAGCGTCAAGACAAGGCTCACCAGGGTGTTGCTTAAGTTGGTAGACCCCTGGTTCGTAATGGTCATTCACATACGTAATGTCGTGAATCAGCCCAGCATTTCGCCCGATTTGGTGAATATGAAGGGCGAGAAGGACTTGCATATTGTCGTGTTCGTGCACCCAGCGAGAGGCAGATCTGGAAATACCAAGACTTCTGAGGCCCACTAGATTGCCGCCTTCCACTTCACTCATGAAGCTGTCAGCGAATTCTTCGTCAGGATCTGCAACGTAAGGATCATCGAGCTCCAAAACCCTCAGACGCAGGTACCCTCCCGACAGGGCAAAGATTCCAAAATAGATCAAAAGGTCCACAGGGACCTTTAAGTGGAGAAGACTCTCCATTGAGAATAGGACTTCGGTGACTTCCTGGGGATCTTCAAACAGATGATCATTGTAGGCGGTGATGGTCAGGCTTCTGAGCTGGATTTGCAGAATTGGATTTTCGAGAATACCTTCAAGGACTTGAGTATTCAGGTTCTCGCAGTGGGAAATCGTCAGGTCCTCCAGGTTCCGAGGCCACTCGAATCGCATCATAGCTTCCGGATCTAGGTGTCCGCCAATAGTCATAGCAGTCAGATTGCTCGGCCAGTCGTCGTTGGTTATTATGTCTGTAGTGTAGATTCGGAGAGAGCGTGGGAGGAGAAGCACGTTGAGCCGTTCAAGCTTGCTCACGATGTTCTTGATGAGCCGGAAGTCGACGCCTGTACCACAGATACCACCCAGATCAAGGTCTTCAAGAGCCACACAGTTTGAGAACTCAAAGATCTGAGAGATACTGCAAGGGTATTATTACTAGCTTCAGCGGTTAGCTCGAAAAGGGTAAGGGAACTTGCGTGAGAGAGATCCGCGGCGCTGTGAAGCGCTCGAGCGCTGGTAGGTTCCGCAGCAGACTTCCCATATGGGTACCGGAACTTTCCAGATCCAAGCCGCCTAGGTTTAGCCGTTTGATCATTGGTCCAAATGCTCGGCGCAGCGCATGTGTGACAGATTGTATGGGCGAGTCGATAGAATTGCCCGTTCTGGTAGAGGGACGGGTTGTGGTACAAGTGTACAATCCCGACCGAGTACCATTGCTGACAGACGAGGCAGAAGTTAAAGATGTCTCGTTGGGTGGTTGCAGCCATGAGTTTTCCAAAACGGGTGGGCCATTCGCCCACAATGAAGTGCATGATCATGATTATGATCTCTGTTGGCAAGTAAACGCCCGGCCTGGATGGCATTTTGGGCAAGATCGTGTTGATATTAGTGAATGAATGAAGAAAAGAGGTGAAAAGGGGAAGGGGGGTGATGACGGGTGATAGGAGGGTCTCAAGGAAAGAGACTGGTTGGTGAGGATATTTCGAGAGCTCATGGGTCGTCAAGTGATCATCTTGGAAATCTTGTTGGCTATGTTCAAGGGGCCTTGATTATACCACATACCCACAGTTTCCACATCATATTTGGAAAATCTTGGCCGGTTTCATAACTTTAGCTTTCCTGAATATAGTAGGTATATAGGTCCAAGAGAATGGTTGATAGAAGGAACGCAAGCCATTTAAATAAACTCCTCATGGTGGTCAAACGAGAGTTGCGTAATTAAAATCCAATAAAACGGTGATATAGGGAGAAGTCGCCTAGTGCAAGGTTGTCATTCTTCTGGCTTCCAATGTCTTTGAAAAAGGAAGGGAAAGTCCCGCTTATCGAACCGGAATTTGACCAAGTTTCCATCGTCTCGATGCTTGGCTGTCATGCCTAGAATCTTTAAGCTGCCAATTGAAGGGCCAGCTAGATACTTCTCGTCAATGGGCCTGCTACAATCGCTTTTCGTTGTCGAGCTCGAGATTTCTCGAGCCAAATTGTGAATACTGTTCGCGTAAACTATCTTTGTTTGTTATAACATATGGGTTTCGCCTTCTCAATCAAAGTCCATGACTGGTCCACTGCCTTGAGCCATCAAATCGCATATAGTTTCACGGAAAGCCAGTATAGATCAGTTCTTGTCGTCTTTGTGTATACCGCGGGTATTCACCAAAATATGACTCCCGACACTTTACTATCCATTCCAGATCCTCATCCCAACCTATGCGAAGGTTCCCTGGGCCAACATTTGTGTGATCAGTTACAACCTAGCATCCTGAGAAGACAACAGCGCTATTGAGAATATGACCATAGTGCTTTTCCGCACCGATCGATCTATTTGACACCTAAAACACAGCAGAAAGAAAGTTCAAGAAGAAACTGGCTCGACAGCAGACAGATCAAGTCCTCCAAGTTTTGTAGCAGTCATCATGGGACTCGTCACAACCAGCAAAGAAAACAGAAAAGGAGATCGCCTTTGAAGCTTGAGAAACAGCAGGCACCAGTGAAACATCAACAGGGGGTAGGTAGGAGTGGAAGACTTGTGCGCGGGAGAGTAGGACCAAAAGAAAATCCTCATGTCTACTACAATTTGATATAAAAAGCTGGGCAAGAAAAAAGAAAAGGGAAATAGGTTAAAAGAAGACATTAAGTGACAGATGCAATCACCGCAGCCGCAACGCCCTCCTCTTCTGCCCGCACAGTGATCTTGGTCGTGACGCCGGTCTTGCTTGAGTATGCCATCTTGATAAGAGAGGCGACGCGGCCACCGGACACGGTCTTGCCGAAGAGCTTGAGCGTGTGGGTACTGTTGTTGAGTGCAACGTCAGTGCCCTCCAGTGGTTGAAGAGACAGGGCTGAGATGAGTTGCTCGGTGGCGTCTGAGAGTTATTAGCACTGTGATCGTGTACTGCCTTGTTAATTAAAGGATGAGAAAACATACCAGCAATGCCCTTCATGTTGCTTAGTTGCAGAGTCTCGCTCTCTTCCTCGCCATTCGCACCGGTCTGCTCCCAGACATGGTCGAAGCTACCGGCGAAAGTAGGAATAACGTAGTCGCTGCCGGTAAGCTCGAGGTCCTCCACCTGGTACTCGTCGTCATAGCCACTCTCTTCTGGCTCACCAGTCGTAGGATCGATTTCCTTGCTGGTAAACTTGAGGATGTTGGTAAAGGAAGTAATCGGAACGCTGTGCTCGCCATCCAATTTCTTGAAAGCGACGTAAACAACGCCGGGCTCGTTGGGAGCGAGTTTGGGGGCCGGAATAATAAAATCGTCCTCCAACACCTCATCCTCTGACGGCGAAGCGATCACAGTCACGTTCTCAAGGACAGTATCGGGCAGGGTGTTCTTGATATCGTATTGCACGACGATGTTCTCCTTGAAGATGTGCTTGACAGCAGTAACGACGTACTCGGTCTCGCTCTCAGTGAGCTCAACGGGCACGGATGACTTGAGCAAGGTACCGTACTCCTTGATATCGGGGTGTTGCATGAGCTGCTCGGCGTACTTCTGAGTAGCGGCGGCAGTGGTGGTTTCGGCAACACCATTGGCCTTGCCCTTGGGAGGGCCTACCGATGGGGCCTTGAGTGTAGGTGTGGCGGTGGTGAGCTTCTTGGTGCGCTCCTCAGCCAAGGCCTGCTCATGGGAGACAACGGGGACAGTCGAAACGTCGAAAGCGGCGGCAAAGGTCTGCTTGTCGTTCGAGGTAACGTACATGACGAGCTGGTGCTCAAAGGTGGAAAGGGAGTACATCGAGTCTGTGCTTGTCAGTAACATTGTACGCATTTACGTATTGAACTTAATGGATAAAGCTCACCGTTCTTGATGAATGCCGAGGCGGTCTCGTCCTCGGCGCTCATCAGACGCAGGTTCAGGGCAGCACGGTCCCGAACCTCATCATCAGTGTCATCGACACAACGAGTAAGCAGAACTTGCACACTAGACTTGACTTCGGGGTCCTTCTGGCCAACGCCAAACTTGGCCAGCGCAGTGACAGCGGCAGCACGGACAATGGCGTTCTCCAGAACGACACGATTGTAGATATACCGGATGTACTTGGTGGGGTGCGAGGTCTTGGGGCCCTCAACACCGAGCAGGTGCAGAACGCGGACGGAGAGCTTGGTGAATTCGCAGTCCTCGATGAACTCACAGAGGTGGGCAAGAGCCTCCTCCTTGCTTTCGGGAACGAACTTGATCAGGTCGAACATGCTCTCAACAACCGTGCGCTTGAACTCGTAACCACCCTCGTCGCGCAGAATGCCGCTCAGGAAGGTCAGCATACCGGCTTGCTTGCTGGGGAACTTCAGGCACAATGTGCGAATAGCCTCGACAATTGTGATCTTGAACTCGTCGGTGATATCGGCCATGAAGCCCGAGATCTGCTTCATCAGGCGATCGACACTGGCCTCGTTTCCGGTCTTCAGCAGAGTTGTGATGGCGAATGTCGCAATGGAGCGGTTAGAGTTGGAGATCAGTGACTCGATATCGGGGTTGCACACGTTAACGACATGGGGCTTGAAGGTAGCGAAGTTGTGGAGAATGCGAATTGCGGCGAACTTGGTGATGGATCGAGGGGAGGACAGGAACAGCTGGAGGACGTGAACGGCTTGCTGGGCCTCGGCATCGGTGACATCCCGCATATCGCAAATTGCCTTGGCAGCCTCAAAGTTGACCATTTCGTGCTTGTGACGGAGCCAGCCATCCAGCATCTGCATCATGGGTTTCCGGAGACCAGCATCTTCCTCCGCCAACTTGGCCGCCAAGCGAACCAACAGCAGCAAAGCCGCCGGGCTCTTCACCACGCCGGCAGCGCCATATTGTTGCACCATCTTGACCAATGCCATGCGGTCATGCGAGCGCATCTGGTACAAGAGACCAATGGCATGGTATTGAGTCATGAAATTCGACTGGGAGATAGCGTGAGCCTGGGAGCTAGATGAGAAGCCCAGGAAACCAGACGATTGCTTTGATCCCGAGGCCGCCTCCTGGGTTTCGCTCTGCCACCTCCGAACCACGTCGCGCGCGATAGGGAGAAGGTGATAAGAAGAGACCAAAGCAGCGGAGGAAACCGAGGGAGTCTTGTCCACGATGGCAGTCTTGATCAATCGCTCGATACCCTGAACTGTGGAGCCATCAATGATGCGGCACAGGGCACGAATAGCATTCGCCCGGTAAAGAACATCGCTGCCGACCGCCGTGTCCTTCATGATGATACTAGTCGACATAATCACATCTTCCGCGGTGTTGGCCAGCTCCTTCAGGATGAGATACACCATCTGTCGCAACGAGGGATCCTTGTTCTGGAACAGCTTCGAGATGCCGAAGAAGAGGGTGGTAGCTTCGTTCGTGGGAAACTGCTCCCCGGTGAACATGAGGACCGCAATCTTGGTCAGGAGGGTACGGCATGTCCGCGGCGAGATCGGGGAGGAATTGAATAGTCGAGCTGGACAAATGGACTTGTTAGTAGCGTGCAATGGACAATTGCGCGAGTAAGCCGCTTGGCCAGGGGCATTGCGGGTAGCCTACCATCTTGGAACACGGAGGTCCGGTCAAGCTTGATCATGACCTGATCCGCATCTTCGTCTTTCTTCATGTAACTCATTTTGCCCAGGTGCTGGGATTGCACCAGCGGATTGTGCTCGCGATCTCCTTAGGTTCGTCGGTTTGGGTGTTGTAATTCGGGGGGGGAGAGGAAGGAGGGAGGACACAGTAGTAGCAGTCGAGGGCGGTGTAGGCAGCTACTGCATTCGCATAGTCAACCCCCAGACAAAACAGGGAGAGGCAAAAGTGGAGTAAAAAGAACCCGAGAAGAAGTGGTGATGAATCTCGACCTCGAGCTCCACGGCACTGTTTATGGAGTTAAGTTGAAGGTGGCCTTCCGTGTGTTTGGCAGCCACTTGTGGCGCCCGGACCAAACACTGCAAACAGGTGGCATCATGCATTGCGGCGCTGCCTTCTCTCCCCACTCTACATCGATAACACCCTTCCACTGTTCAAATATTGAGAATTGTTTGATTCAAATTACATTTCAGACATAATGGAGGTCGAAGTCAATCCCAACGAGGATACCGAGTGGTACGTCTATTGCTGCCAGCTTACCGACACATATATATTCCTGCTTCCCCGCCCGCTTGGAGCTACCTCACAGGCAACTTCTTTTCTAACACACCGATTAATTTAGGAACGATATCCTTCGTCAACATGGAATCATTCCCGAGAAACCAAAAGATCCGGAACCCTTGATCCAGGAGGCCCTGATCGCAGCTGAGCGTAGGGCATACGAGAACCGACTGGAGGACAAGGACCTCGATGAGCTGGATGCGCTCGAGGATGAAGAGGATGAAGACTTTATCCAGCAATACCGGTAAGCCTAGCAATACAATTTCTTGTAGTATACAATACTGAATCTAACCTTCAAATCCAACAGCCAAAAGCGCCTTGCCGAGCTCTCCACCCTTCAACAAACCAGCCTCTTCAACCAAGTCTACCCACTCCAGAAAGTCGATTACGCCCGCGAAGTGACCGAAGCTTCCAACAGCGCCTATGTCCTCGTCAACCTGACTTCCCAGGGCGGCAACGTCGAATCGCGCGTGCTGACCGAACTCTGGCGCCAATTGGCCGCCAAGTTCGGCGATATCAAGTTCTGCGAGATCCGTGCCGACATGTGCATTGAGGGATACCCGGAGCGAAACACACCAACTATTCTCGTCTATAAGGACACCGAGATTAAGAGACAGCTTGTGACGCTGCGAGAACTCAATGGTCCTCGTACCAAGGTGGAAGACCTGGAGCGACTGCTCGTTGATATTGGAGCGGTGAAGGAGAGTGATGTTCGTCTCAAGAAGCGCTCTGATTCGGACGATGACCGCGGCAAGGATGATGAGCTCAATGTTGAAGATTATGATGACGACTGGGATTGATCTGTTTTGCGCCATTGAATGACTACGACCGAAAACCTCTTTTGACTTCAGCAAGCTGTGTATATTATAATTTGCCCATATGATATTCCACTGGGAATGGGGAATGGAGGAGGCAACAAGCAAAAAAGCGAAATGACGTGGACAGTTTTTCTGGGACCCTCATTTCAGATCAGCATGGAAGCTGACGGCTGTGATATGTTATGTTCTTGCGCGGTTGATCCTGGCAAGAGGAGCAGGTACATATATTAGTGATTGCCTGTATAGCAAATGTCATGACGTTTATGAAACAATATACAAGAAAGTAGGAAACAGCATATATTCACTTCGAGTTCCTTAATATATGCGAGATATCCAAGCTTCAGCTTCAGATTCAGGAGCAGTCAAGAGTGTTCAAGTATTTCAAAATAAACCAAAAGTAGATGTGCCTTAGAGACCACGATCGTCCATCCATTGCCATTCCACTTATTTCCAACTCCAGCGCCAAAGTACTCCAAATTTGTCATCATAACTGGCTCCTGCGAAAAGGAGAGACAGAAAAAAAAAAGAACGGAACAGAAACAAAAGGTATAAATATAGAAGCATCGTATCATCAAATCGGAGGGCATGAAGGGCAAGGTTGTCATTGAGTCAAACGTCTTAGATCAGCTCATCGCGATCATCAACACTCTCCTCAATAGCCTTCAGAATCTGACCTTCCTTAAAGGCAGGACCCTGCCCATTGCACTGAGCCAAGCCCTTCAGCCGCTCAGCGACATCGCCGATATTGACCTGTCCACGTTTGAACAACTCGTGGCTCTGAATCAGGTCCCACGTTGCGCTAGCATCAAGAAGCCTCTCGCCGGTAATCGCGCACACCGTGACGCGGTGTTGGCCCTGTGGAGCCGGGCCCGTAGGACCAGCGGCTTCGGGCATCAAGGTCGAGTAAAAGTCGGTTGGAGAGTATGTCATTGGCCCTGTAACGGTTGGTGCAGAGTGTTCTTTGGCGCCGCCATTGCCACCGTGCAGAGAGTGTGAGGTCGCACGGAGGATCTCATTCTCGGTTGCGTATTTGGCGAGTTCGCGCTTCAGACGCTCGTTGTCGGATTGGAGGGTAGAAGATGATTGTTCGAGATTGGTCACTTTGTCTTCAAGGTCCCTGACATGGCGCTCTTTTCGCTCGCGGAATGCTCGCTGGCTGTATGTGTGCCCGGATTAGCATTTACCACTGCAAACGGTACAAGATGGTCTTTCAGAGTGACGGCAGTGTAGGACAAGCCGTATACCCAAAACATGAGGAAGACAAAAATCACGTACGCTGCCCGATTTTGAGCCTTGCGCTTACTTTGCGCAGGTGTCGCCGAGTCCTTCTCCTCGCTACTACTCCGCCCGGTCGGATCGCGGTACTGGCTGTCGTCGCCATCAATTGATGTGGGCTCTGCCTTGGTGCTATTATGCACATCATTGCTCGATACCGAGTGCTTCGTGAACGAGTCCGGGGGAGAATGCGGTGGTCCGAAAGACGAGGACGGGTCAAGGCGGAAGGAGGGGTCAAACCCGGGATAATACTGATTGTAAGCGCCGTTCTAAAGCCGTTCGTTAGAGAGACCTCAAGAATGCCTATTGGCAACTAGGGGGAGGGGGCTGTACTATGGCGAACGGGTCGTGGAGGGCATCTTCGGAGGGCGCCTGTGGCGGTTGATCGGGAGTGGGCAGCCCATATAGCGTTGAGTAGGGCTGGGATGGGTGAGAGGCGTAGTTGGAGTAGTCCATTGCGCTGAACAGCGACGCAAGGGTAGGGAGACCGTCGGGAGTGTTGGAGGGGCAGAGGAGTGAAGTTTGGATGACTGGGCGGGAGGACTCCCTGACCGTCTTGAGGGCCGTTCCCCAAACTTCTTTTTGACCCCGGGGCCCGGAGGGGTTTGACCGGTTTCCCGCGACTCCCGAAGTCGGCTAGACGACGAAGAACAAGAAGAAGAATGCAGCTTACTCTTGCACAGCGAGGTGCTAAAAATAACGTCCTATTCTACGGTAGTACTGCTGATCTACGCTGTTGTGTTCATACTGTACATTTCCAGACAGCTTCGGAGTACATTCCCCCATAGTCGTACTGTACCCTAGTTACCGGGCAGTCTGGTCTGATGTGTATGTAATCCGACGGAGTGGAGATCAACCCCGTGTACAGACCAGGGCCAGAACGTGGCAGAGGGACTCGATGATCTCACCAAAAATCCGACCGAGCCGGGCCTCTAAGAAGTCTACAAAGATATTATGCACAGTACCAGAAGCGTGAGAGGAAGACTTCATATTAGATGTTGAAATGGACAGTGGTATCTGTCAGGGTCTGGGTGGAAACTGCCGGATAGTCAACTTGGGAGAGATCCGGTCGTGTCTCCCTCCGAGGCCTCTTGAGAGACGCCTGCCACTAGGGGAAAGAAATACGAAGCAAAAGACGGGTTGAACATGCAGTTGGGAAGAGCAATGGGCTAGCAAATATGAGAGACAAAACATGGTGCAAATCGACGCAATACCACCCCAGAAGCGGCCCTAGCCATTTTCCGTCGCCAATCACCAGTCGAGAACCAGCCTTCTCCGAGCGGGCAGACATCCATTCGTAAGCCAGATTCATGCAAGAAGAGCCAAGGCAAGAATCCGTAGCCGACAAACAAAAGACCCGAAGAAAGCCACCCTCGAAGAACAATCTCCACAACCTCAAATCCGATCGGCAAAGCCGGTCGTCCCCTCGTCCCCATACGGCGTCGATATGCAGTAAAAACCAAAAGAGAGGGAAAGAACAAATCCGAAAGCAGAGGGGGTGAAAACAGTCATGGGTAAAGGGGTAAACAATGATGGGGATAACGCATGCGATCATGCGGTCTCCAGGACGTCCAGTACCAGCAATCAGGGAGGGGGGGGTAGGGAAACGTATTGTTCATGTGTCCAAATTGCCGCCGTCATTTGCATCTCTCCTTCGATCTTGCCTTTCCAGTTGCGCGTTTCAGGTGAGTTGGCAGTATACCAGAATCGCAAGGGATCGAAAAGGTCAAGACATAAGAATAGCCACCATATCAAAGCGTTTCGAAACTGAATTCATCGGTCGTATCCCGCGAAAGACGGGCACGAGAGTCCGAAAGGGGAAGGAAAAACAGTGGTCAAAGGTCATCGGCAGCTCGGCCCACAAAAGATGGACCACAGATCGTAGATCCAGTCTTTGCGGGGTGAGAAAAGGCGAGCAAACGAAAAGCAATTGACAGATCGAAAAGGCTTCTAGGTCGAAATAGAATCCAGGACGAGGTGGAAGGGCTGTCAGAGATGATTGCAGAATGAACGGGAAGATCCAAGGAGAAAAATGAAATCCGAGAAAGTCGTGTGTGTGTAGAATGGTCGTGTCCACAGCGATGGTGACAATGGAAATATCCCGGAGTTTCATAGGTCGAGAAAGAAGGACGTGGAGCAAGCAGGAGACAAGCAGAGGGGAAAGAAATCAAGCAAAATCAAATCCACCTAATCACCAGTCTCACTGCCAGTGCTGTAGGATTAGTAGTACTGGGCCCCTGATCCATCGTCCCGCTTCGAACGGCCACCAGAAGGTCCATAACCTAGAGCAGCACCTTTCGAGGCAGAACGCAGCCTAACGCCGAAGACTATGCGATTAGTCAGATTCGGAACTGAAGGGTCCTCCACGCCAGCGTCACAGAAAAACACCAAACGCGAAAGAGTAAAGAGAAAAAGGGGTTCCCTACTCGGAACCAGGTTTCAAAGTACTCACATCCTGTCACTTCCTCCCACGGCACGGTTGGTGTCCGGAGTGTTGTCGAGGGCTCCACGGTCGATGACCTTGCGACGCTGGCCCGAGATGGCACCGGGCTTAGCGGCCGCAGCGCTGGCACCGATCGGGGCAGCGGCCCCCTGGCGGCGCGCCTCTTCATCCTTGTCCTTCTTGGTGGCGTCCACGATCATGGCAGCATTCTTCTGGTACTTGTAGACGGTCCAGTCGAACACATAGTCGTACTGGAAGGACTCACGGACGAACAGGTCACGGAAGATCTTGCGCAGGTACGAGTAGTCGGGCTTGTCATCAAAGCGGAGCGAGCGAGTGTAGTTCAAGTAGATGGCGAACTCGTTGGGGAAGCCACGGCAGAGCACCTCGGTGGGGGTAGTCATCTTCTTCTCCATGATGCGGTCGTACTTCTGCTTCTTGGTAGCAGCCTTCAGGCCCTGCCAGGGGAGAGAGCCACGGCAGAAGTAGAGCATCACGTAACCCAGGGACTCCATATCATCACGGCGAGACTGCTCGACACCCAGGTGAGTGTTGATACTGGCGTAACGGGCAGTACCTGTAAGGTTCTTGTTCTCGCGGTAAGGAATGTGGAAGTGAGTCTTGGGGTCGCGATACTTCTTGGCCAAACCGAAATCGATCACGTTGACCTGGTTGCCACGCTTGCCAATACCCATCAGGAAGTTATCGGGCTTGATATCACGGTGAATGAAGGACTTGGCGTGGATGTATTCGATGCGGGAGATAAGCTGATCAGCGAGAAGAAGAACCGTCTTCAGAGAGAACTTGCGGTTGCAGAAGTTGAACAGGTCCTCAAGACTGGGACCCAGGAGGTCGATAACCATGGCGTTGTAGTCGCACTCAGTACCGAACCAGCGGACGAAGGGGATACCGACACCACCGGCGAGGGACTTGTAGACGCGAGCCTCATATTCGAGCTGAGGGTGCTTGGCCTTGACGCTCTCAAGCTTGATGGCGATCTCTTCACCGGAAATGATGTTGGTGCCTATATCATCGTCAGCTCTAGAACAGAGACGATGCAATTGTCAATTCACATACCGAGGTAGATATCACCGAAAGAACCGCTTCCGATCTTACGGCCGATGCGGTACTTGTTACCGACACGCAAATCCTGTGTATGATGTAAGCAAATCGCGGATCTCGGATACCGTAATGAGGGGAGATCCGAATCAACAAGCACACGACCCCCAATCCAAGTGTCGTCAGGTCACGGAAAGGCATCGGGGAATCGACAGGGGGACTCGAGGGGAATCGGGACTGACCATGGTAGTCATGTTGGCTGGGTTATGAGGGCACAGCAGCTAGCCGTGCAAAAGTTTGGAGAGCTGGAATCTTAAAGAGTTAGAAAAAGTCGGTCAGGCAGTTGAGGTGAAAGCGGTAGGACGTGGAGACGATGCAGAACAAGAGAAACGGCTAGTGAAAGGGTTGGCAGGCACTGAGCAAAAGTAACGAAGGGTTGAAGGAGGGGGTGTGACAGCTGAGCCTCAGGCCATCGGTGAGGCTGGGCCCCTTCAGGCTATCATCTATCACATTTGGCCACCCGCAGTTGCCTCCCTGGCAACAAGGAAGGAGCGAGATATTGAGTAGACGAAAGAAGAAAGAAAGACATAGCAAGGAACAGAAACAACCAGACCCGAACGCGAGACACGACTATCGACATGAAGGCCACATACCTAGAGAGCAGACGATAAAGGGTGGAGGAGGGACGGAGGTGTCCAATGCCGACCGTAGAGCGGGCCGGGTAATTCGAGGGTTGGAGGTTGGAAAAGGTGGAAAGATCGGACAGGGCCGAAAATAAGTGCACGAAAGAGCAAAAGGCGAAGGATCAGGAAAACCGAAGAAATACCAAGGACAAAGCCTTGATAACCGGGCCTGAGGGGGGGTGGGAGAAGGGTTGGGAGAGAAGAGAAAGGAGAGGGGGGGGGGGGGCGTTGGAGGAGTCGGTGAGGTGTAATTTTTATTAGCGAAGGAGTGGCTGACTGCCGTACTGCCGTAGGTTGTAACCGCCATACCCGTTGCCGTAATGGCCAGCGTGAGAGACTGACAGACCAGTAGCACGCCCGAGGTACTTTTTTGCGCGAATTTGGGCTGGTATGGTAACGCCCATACACAATCCTTCTCCAAATGTTGGGCTGCAACATGATCTCTTTTTTCTTACCTTGTGAAACAGTGTTTATTAGCCAAATGATTTGTATAGCAGTCAGTGAATTATTACTAGATGAATGCCTGGCCGGGCAGTCTCCCATTATGTATCCATCTATAGTCAATAATGCTATCAGCGCCTAACAGGAAAAAGAACATGGTTGGGTCCGCCTCTGAAAAGGGTTCGGAAATCCCGCAAGGCGCCGCGTTTTGCCCGATGAATTTGATTGATTGTCAAAGGGCGCGTCTCGGCGGATCCCAAAATAACTCCATAGCCGCTGTGGAGGAAACCCCAGAGCGGGCCCTTAACTACGCTACAGTACGGAGTACATATATCCAGATTGTATGGAATTATTGTACCATGGAAACTACTCCGTACATATTCTCCAGTGCGTATCAATTTCTTCAAGTCAAATTCTCTAAAGAGCCGCAAGGCCGAAAAACCATTACAGGGCTGTCTGGGCCACCTGGGAGATGCCTAAACGGGCAATGTCTCTCATCTGCCCGAGACCGAGCTGAAATACCCATCATGCAGTGCCATGTTTGCCCACTTGCCCCGGGTTGTCCAACACCCGTGGCACCCTACACCCGCATCTCTGCACGTTGCCTATCGCAGGGGCCGGGGTGGCAATGACCAGGTGGGCAAATCAAGAGCGACGTGCCTTTAGATGCAAAAAGTACCTACGATAAAGCCGTGGTCGAATCACTTCAATATGATCTTGTTTCTACAGAAGTCTACATGGAGGGAAGACTGCAGTAGCAGTACCTAGTCTTTCGGAGAGGCAACGATAGTGATTTCTCTGACTATAAAGTAGACGGCAGATTCGTGTGGGGTGTGCTAGTGGTACAGCCAGGGTCCAATAAACATCGGAAAACCGGGGTATAAGAAAAGGAAAGAAAAGGGGAAGAAAAAGAAAAAGAGACAGTCAAGGGGGGACAGGGAGCGATCAGGAAGATTAAACCAAGAAAACACAGAGTAACAAAGGGAATCCCGTCCCTCGAAGCAGCGATCAAGACAGGAAACACATAGCACAGAGAACCTTCCATCATATGATGATCATGCATCGCGCAATACAGAGGCGATAGAAAGGAAGGAAAACGAAGGGGAAAAAACTAAAGAAGAAAAAAGGAACGCGAAATGAATACACCGGTAAAGCGCTCAAAAGAAGAGGAGTTGCGAATCGACATATCTCAGTGCACATGGTCGTAGAATGGGTAAGAGTTGCGCGAATGCAGAGCTTAGATCACGTTTGAAGCGACCTCGGGCTTGCTCTTGTTACCTCCAGCCCGTTCTTCCTCATCCAATCGTCTCCGCCACTCCGCCAAGCTATCGCTCATCAAAGCAGGGCCATCGCTGTTCTCCTTGGTGGGAGTCCGCTCCAGATCCAGCTGGCTGCTCAAGCGATAGTTGCGGTTGGTGCTCTCCCAGTGCGTACGGAGGGCCTCTAGCTCATTGGCAAGCGAGTCCAGGGCCATAGAACCACGGTTGTCGGGGAAAGTAGTCGAGTCTTGGGACACACTGCTGTCGGCACGAGCTCGGCCACTAATGGTGTTGCTGGACGCGTTGCTGTGGGTGCGAGAGATGCCGTTAGGTCCCTGGCCACCGTGCTGGGACTGACGGCGGTAGTGGCCGACGGAGGTCTCGACTTGCTCCAAGAGCATGTTCACCTTCTGTTCCGCATCCGTGGCACGGCTCTCGAGGTGAATGTTCTCCTGCTTGAGTTGCTCCAATTCGGCGCGGCTACGGTCGGCAGCTGCAAGAAGCTCCCGCTGGGAGTGCTCATGCTCAGCCTTCGCCTTTTCTTTCTCAGCTTCGGCTGCGGCAAGCTGCTTCTTCATTTCCGAGATCTGGGTCTCCAAGCTCTTGAGTGACGAGGAGGTATTAGATTCCAGGTCGGAGATGGATTTCTGGAGTCGAGCACGCTCAACCTCCCAGTCAGCAGCAGCAGCCTCCGACTGATTGCCACCGCTCTCCAAGCTCTTCTGAGATGTCTCAAGCTCAGACTGCAACTTGGCATTCTGGGTCTTGTAACGGCCAAGCTCATCCTTCATGCGCTTCAGCATCTTCTCAGTACCCTTCACGTAGTGTACCGCCGACTGGTAATCGTTCTCCAGCTGTTCCAGCTTCTCCCGGAACGCGCGATCAGCCTCTTGCTCCCTCACCTCAAACGAGCTCTTGAGGTCATCGTGAGCCTTCAAGCTGTTCGACAGCTGCTGCTCAAGCTCTCGCAGCCGGCTCTGTTCCGGGGTGCCGAAGCGAGAGCCCGGTGACTCAAGACGAGGGGATCGCCGACTATCAGTGCTCACACCACGCTCGCCGAGGAGATCCTTGAGAGCGGCGTGCTGAATGTTCAAAGCATTCGCATCTCGCTGGTGGGATTCAAGCTGAGACTTCAAGTCCCGGCTTTCCGTAATCGCCGCCTGGCTCTCCTTCATAGCGTTCTGGAGCTGTCTACGGAGTTGTAGTCCCTCGCGGCTGGCTTGCTCCTGGTAAGCTTCCAGACCAGCAATCCTCTCCTCGGCCCGACGCAACTTGTCGGCAGCAGCATCGGCAGCAGCCTGGTTGGCCTTAGCCAGCGTGGTAGATCGTTCGACCTGAGCCTCTAGAGCCGCAACGCGTTGGTCAGCACGAGATTTGATCGAGGCTTCCAGATCAACTGATGTGGCACGCTCAAGGCCAGACACGAAAGCCAGCTTGTGCGTCTCAGCCTCCTTGGCATGGATGTCAGCCAATTGCTCGGCATCTCGGAGGCGTCGAGTAGTGTTCTCCAACTCGGTGGTTCGCTCTTCATGTTCAGAGCGGAGTTGTAAGAGCTTTCGCTCCAGGCCTTCACGGCGTTCTCGCTCTTCATGAAGCTGCTTCTCAACAATGGCAGTCTTTGCAGCAGAGGCCGCAACAGCCTCCCGCAAGCCATCGAAGTTGCTGTTAAAGTCCTTGAGACGTCCTGAAGAATCCTCGGCGTTTTTGAGAAGCTCCTCTTTGTCGATAATGAGCTGTTTCAAGGAAGCCTCGGCTTCTGAGCGTAGCAAGGCCTCCTCTCTAGCGGTCGCTTCAGCTTTGTGCAGCTCGGCCCGCAGAGTCTCAGCCTCCAACGCGCTATTCGACATCTCCAGCTCCGCAAGACGCTTGCGAGTGGCTTCAATCGTATCCTCGGCCAGCTCCTTGGCTTGCTTTTCTTGCTGGAGGTCGGTGGTCATCGCTTCCAGCTTAGCCTTCAACTCTGACTGAGACGCCAAAGCTAATGCGAGTCGGCGACCCATGTCGGTAGGGCGTTCGTCATCTCCGTCACGAGGACCTTCGGGCTGAGGTGTGCCTCGCTGACTACCACCGTGGGCAGCAAGTCTGGTTCGCGAGTACGCTGCCTCACTGACGGCCACGTCACGCTGATGTTCAACTTCCGCGATCCGTTTAGAGGCGATCGCTGCTTGACGATCCACAGTAGCCTGCATTTTCGCTAACTCGGCTCGCATGGCAAGGAATGCTTCGACCAGAGGACGATCTTCATCATTGAGAGACTCGTTGATGCGCTCGTCGATGGCAGGGCTGCTGGCCGCATTGGGGACGTAGCCAGCCCTTCTCGCCAGCGATAGCTCTGATGCGTACCAAGCATTGCGAGCCTTAGCTGCCTCCAGCTCCTTAATCAGGGCCTCTTGGTGAGGAGTCAGCCTGGGTGACCGGGGCTCATCGACGAGAGTTCGAGAGTTGCGGAAGCTTCGAGACTCGATAGAGCCATCGATGCTGGGAGCTTGTCGGCCAAGAACAGATTCCTCTGCGCTGTCCATAGAGCCCCGCTGCCGATGTTGACGCAATGACCGTTGGCGGGCAGGTGTCATCATTGGAGCGGCCTCCCCAGCCTCCATCGCTTTTGCGGTAATCTTTTGCGGTTGCTGGGTGGGTGTCCGTTGCCCGGAAGAGCCTGAGCTCTCGTGCATATCTTTGGCCACGGGAGATTCGACATTTCGATCGGCATTCGCTGCGCGGGTATCCACTGTTGGTGTAAATCCACGATCATTCTTGGTCGGGGTCTTGCTGCGAGTGTTCACCCCTGGAGAGGGTCCGTTGGTTCGGGGACCTGGAGAGGGGGCCTGACCAGGCGGTGGGGGGCCAGAGGGAGCCTGTGCAATTGAGGCTCTTGGGAGTCTGGATCCAGGGCCAAGATTGGGGTTCGACCCAAACTCTCCAGGCTTCGCCCCCGCAGCTTGAATCATGCTCTCGCGAGAAGGTGTCGGTCCACGACGCAGTTGGTCCGGAGTTGCATTCTGAGCCTCGCGAGATGTGCGTCCGGATGAGGGTCCTTGCTTGTCCGTGCTTATTTTCCTGCCGGCCGGGACTGGGGCACGATCGCTTGACTGCGAATCATTAGGGTACCGGATCTTGCCAGTGTCGAGAATATACGCCATGCTGAGTTCTGCGGGGTCTCTCGGCGCGGAGCTCGGCTCTCCAGCCATCACAATGATCTGCTTGCCAAAGGCTGTCATACTGTGTCCAGATCGAGGAGATGGCGCGGGGCCCATGTTCTGGAACGAGTACCAGCGGCGAGTGGTGATGCGGAATGCAGATAGATCCCCCAGGTCCATTCCCTCGTCAGTACGGCCTCCGAAGACATACATCACGTCGTTGACGAGGGCGGCCGCATGGCCCTCTCTGGGAGTCGGAATGAACCCAACGCAGTCTTGTTCGGTCCAGGTATTGGTACGAGGGTCAAAAGTCCAAACATCATTGAACCACTTCACACCGTTTGTTCCTCCAAACCTGTTTGAGTCAGCTCGGATGCTCACTTTCTCATTTTCCTCCAAAAAGGCTGTTTACTCACAGGTATAGTTTGTCATTATGGCTGACGAGCGTGTGGTTGGTTCGAGCAGGGGGAATTTCGCCTTCTGGGGGGCCACCCTCGTGGCTGTTTTGAACAAGCAGCTCCCACTTGTTTGTGGGGTTCTGCAGCTGGTTCAGATCGAATGCTACCAAGTCATTGAAAAAGAAACCCTCCACTTGACCGCCAAAAACGTAGAGCTTGGAGCCGAGGATGTTGAGCGTGTGACCATATCGGCCAGATGGACGGGGACCGGGAGGAATCGCGCGGGACCATTGGCGAGAAGCTAGAAGAGGGCCTAGTTAGAGATTGATGACCCTCAAGAAGGAACGTATCAGACCACATACAAGTATTCAAAAGGTAAAGTGTGTCGTCCAAGGCATCCGTCTCGTTGATCTTAGTGTCACCGCCAAAAACAATAAACGCATTGCCAACCAGCAAGCTAGCATGGCCAACTCGAGGCCCTGGGCCCTCCGAAACCGTCGCAATTTGGAAACAGGACAGACTGCCTCCGCTGCTCTCAATCATCCACAAATCGCCCTTGACCGTGGAACCATCGATCAGACCGCCCATCATGTAGATGTCCCCTTCCTTCGAGGCCACGGCATTGATCGCAGCTCCGTAACGTGGGAATGGATTTGTTTGCGGAGAGGAGAAGTTGAGGCGCCGTTGCGACCACGGGTAGAGGGAGGAGTTCGGACTCGTCGGAGACACGCCATTAGGAGGCTGCTGTGGTCGCTGGACCTAAAAGACAAAAGCCACCGGGGTCAGGGATGCATGGTTCGACCACTGCGAACGGGAGCTAAGATCCGACTTACCTGTGACTCTGATTCGGCCCGCTGTCGCACTCTGACGGGGTCTGGGCTGGTTGGACTAGTGGCCGAATTGAGCGAGTTGTTGTAGCTACTGCTCGGCGTGGGTGTTTGCTGCGCAAAGGCATTGCCTTCCTTGATCCCGTTGGTCATTGGAGGAGGAGGACCACCAGCGGATGGGGCGCCTTCGGATGTATGGAGGTTCCTTGTCGCCGGAGGGAGCGTGGTCCCTTGGTGATTTTTCTTAGATTTGAACAAAAAAGCCATCGTGAATGTGTCGTAATCGGTCGTTCAACGGCGCAATGGGAGAAATTGACGCCCACCGGGCAGATTGCGCAGACGGTGGTGCGATTGTCCCGATCCTAGCAAATCCGGCCCCCAGCGATGTCAAAGACAAGCGTTCGGGGGGAGGTTGGAGGGGGTTGTAGGACTGGCACTGCGACCGGGGCGGAACCAGGGGAAAGTTGCGGTGGTGTGTTTTTAGTTGGATGTGGAGTCGGGAACCAGGAACCGCACTGGGAACCGTTGAAAGAGTCCCATTCACAGGCCGCTCAGCGTTCCGAAAAAAAAATATGTGGCCAGGGGGATGTGGTGGTAGGTGGAGTTGAAGCGGACTGAACACAACACCCCAGCGATCGGAGCCCTCAGGGCATAGAAAGGAAAGTAGTAGTCAAAAAAAGACGCCCACAGGGCCCGGGAGAGAGAGAGGTGAAAATAGAGGGGATGGGAGGGTGGTCGGGAACAAGAAGGGAGAAAAGAAAGAAGTGATGATCACAGAAGGAGAGAAGCGAAGGTGGTTTCAATTTCTCGGAGGTTGGTCTAGTCCAACTAGTGCTAGTGGCCCAGTAGCAAGGCAAGCAGCGGCATCCACTTGAGGACTTGGTATGGGGGGGGGGAAAAAGCCAAAGAGGCTTGCATACTCATACTGACATACTCAGGGGCAATCGGCTCTAACGGCCAGCACTTGGGTGTGTTTAAACGTGTTGCTGCTGCTGCTTAACTATGCGCCCTCATTCTTGGGCTCTACTTTTCTGGTCTCCCAGCCTACAATTGTTATGGTCCTGCTTCAATCCATCCGACTTCCTCGGGGTGTCTGGGGGGAATTTCCCAATCTTGCGATCAGACATTTTCACCGCATTATCCCATTACCTCGTGCCTGGTTTATCCTATACGAAGCGTCCTCCTCGGGGAGATTGCACCCGCATTAGATCCAAGATCCATGCGCATAGATCTCTTCCATGCCAAACAATTTCATATAATCAACTTACTTGGTACATTGTCATTTATCAATTCAATAGTTAATGGTCACCAGACAATTGTAATACAAATGTCATGCCCCTTGTCTGAGGTCATCATCTCTGTCGCTCTCCAGCCCCTTCAACGGTTCCATCTATCAAAGAAGAGCCGTAGCTATTGACCGCTACTACTCCGAACCCTGCGGGAAGCATATACATACAGTATATATACTTCGTGGTAAGTCACTGATACCCTGTCGATGCTTGATCTCCTGCCCCTTCGTCTGCATGTGTGCTCGAACACTCCAGTCATTAATTCTAATTATAATTGCATCCCGGCCATTAGGGCCAACCGCGGGGCTGTCCCAAGCCAGCGTAAGAACAAGCCACCCAATGGCCATTCAGGACGCCCCGATTCCACACGACGATCCACTCTCCACAACGTGCAGGGAACCTATGGCCTTCGAACTGTTCCCACGGGTGCTGCAGTTTGGAGAAGGAATCAGGGGTGGCTGCCGACGTCGCTCGAAGAGTGGAGATATACCTACAGGTACTCCGACCCGTACATTCATATTACGGTCGCAGAAGATCTGTCTCCTGTCAGTATATCAGTCTACTACTGTAGTCCACCAAGGGCAGCGCAATAATAATGGATCCCACATGAATCAATTGGAAAAAGGGGGCGCTGGGGCATTGGGCATAGGGTTTTCCCTGCCTATCAGAGGAATTCGGGATTGCGATGATCACTACGGTGACTTCCCTGTACTTCCGTCCCTGAGCGCCCGCCTGCCCGGTTCTCGGTTACGCTTGGCTGGCAGGTAGGGATGACAGTCATCATATGCCCGCCATACCCCGAGAAGCCTGGAGGCTATCTGAGTCAATAATTAACCAGGTTCAATGCATAATCTCAAGGTCTAGGTCTACGCCAGATTCGGAATAGATATGGTCGAAGGTTCATGTAGCATAGAAGCGTCTCGCTATCTACTCTCTATAAAGGAAACATATTTGGAGCACCGATAGGTACTCGTCAGAGGGATGATGAATAGATATATCAGCACTAGCATCCCAACAATACCAGTCGGACAGGACTTTAATTTCTCTACAGATCTAGCATGCATTAGTTGCTCCCCGGCAGTGAAACCTTTTCAGTACAGGGGTTCCACCTTGATCTCCCGCTGTGCCGTTGTCTTAGACAATGTGTTCATTGCCAACGACATTGACGTGTTGTCAAGGAGGAAAAGAAAGAAGAACATGATTTTAGCTCACCAAGGATTCCTTCACGGTACATGGGAGGTGTGACGGTACAATTATGGTCCAATGGTTTGATGAGCTTGGAGTTTGGACAACTACTGTCAACTAGTTAGCATGAACATCTTCCCTGCCAAGATTGGACCCCAGACACACAGGTTATCTACGACCTAAGTACTTATCGCCATATCGAGAATCTATGGATATGCGAACATAACAAACCAAGAAAAGACGTTCTGGATTACATACCCATATACACCATGATTCTGAAGATCATGCACCTGTTGGTTAGAAGTATTCTGTACATTAATGTTTTTCGAATGGTATTTTGCTCTCTATGGTGTTGTGGTCACAGACTCACAGTAGCAAGTCCATCCAAATTGGGCAGGAAGCTCCCGGATGACTCAGCATAGGGCCCGGATCGGAGAATCAATAGTCCGGGTGCGCTCGGCATCGGAGCCTCACCGTTGCGTCGTTGCGTCGCTTGCGGTTCCAGACCTTCACTGATCTGGGCTGCTCTCGACAACCCGTCAGCTCGTTCGTTTAATCAAATCCGAGATTCAAATCGTGGTTCTTCTGCCCAACTCATACCCGATCAATCACCCCCGTACTTACGCTGCGAGTGCTATCTGTGCCCGGTCGAGCCCAATCAGTCCCCGGAGAGATAAAGGTTGGAGGTGCTCGCACTTTTGAGCTGCCTACTCCCAACCCCCGCGGCTTTCGAAGCCCCCACATTTCGAGTAGCACCATGACCGAACATACAACATGAGGGACCCAACTGCAGATATGGAAGAAACCTCCCAGCTACCGGCGACCAACGGGGCGTCCGAACCCCGCCGCCCTACCAAGTCAGTTCGAGTCGCGTTTGGACCCGAGCTGGAAACAACCATTCCCACACGTGAACGCTCGCCCGCTCCATTGAGCAGTCACCATCGTTCATTCACTACGGTGGAGCAGATGTCCTCGTCGTTGGCCCCGCCTGCTCGCCCCACGAGCTCCGGGGGAGAGAATGCCGTGATATCACCGGACGAGCCACCTCGGCGCCCCTCTCCTCGCAGGTCGGAGAGCAGCCGACCAGCCATGCTGAAACGAGCAAGGAGTGATTATGGACCTAATCGTGTCACATTCGACAAATCCCCAGGCGAGGAGGAGGAAGACTTCGCCATGCGCCATGGATGGCAGGAGGAATACACCTCCAGCGAATATCTCAAGATTCTGCACTCGGTAAGCATGTTAGGGTGATCGACGTATGGCTCAAGCCCAAAGCTGACGGTAGATGTCTTCTTAAGAACTTCTACATGTATTTCACCGAGAAACGTCACGAAACCAACGGCATCGCGCGCAACCCGGACGGAAGCTGGCCAACTCAGGAATGGCGTATGAAGGACAGACTAAAGACCGTCTCTGCAGCTCTTGCAATTTGTCTGAACATCGGTGTCGACCCCCCGGATGTGGTCAAAACCAATCCGAGCTCGAAGCTCGAATGTTGGGTCGATCCCACCTCGACCACGGGTGGCGGCCAGAACAAGATCATGGAACAGATCGGCAAGAAGTTACAGGAACAATATGAGACATTGAGTCTTCGCACCAGATACAAGCAATACCTGGATCCATCGGTGGACGAGACCAAGAAGTTTTGTATGTCTTTGCGAAGGAACGCCAAGGACGAACGAGTACTACTACATTACAATGGTCACGGAGTGCCGTTGCCCACCCAGTCGGGTGAAATCTGGGTATTCAACAAGAACTACACCCAGTATATCCCCGTGCCACTCTATGACCTACAATCATGGCTTGCTGGCCCCAGTCTCTTCGTTTTCGACGTATCACATGCAGGGAATATCGTTCAGAACTTCCATACGTTTGTGGAGAAGCACGAGAAGGAGAATGCGGAGGCAAAGAAACGTGACCCCAATGCCGTTGTACAAAACTATGGCGATTGCATTCTTCTCGCAGCTTGCCAAAAGAATGAGTCTCTCCCCACGAACCCCGACCTACCTGCCGATCTCTTCACATGTTGTCTCACCACCCCGATCGAAATCGCTCTGCGTTTCTTCGTTTTGCAGAATCCGCTGCGGACCAATATCTCCATCGACGATTTCCGAGTCCCGGGTCGCCTCCAGGATCGTCGCAGTCCGCTTGGAGAGCTTAACTGGATCTTCACAGCGATCACCGATACAATTGCTTGGAACACGCTGCCCCGCGCTCTTTTCAAGAAGCTGTTCCGACAAGATCTGATGGTTGCTGCACTCTTCCGCAATTTCCTACTTAGTGAGCGTATCATGCGAACCTACAAATGTCACCCCATTTCCTCGCCGGAACTCCCCGGGACTCACCAGCACGCGCTATGGAAGAGCTGGGATCTTGCCGTGGAGATGGTGCTCTCGCAGCTGCCTGCTCTGATCGACCATGAGGAGGGCCGCCGACAGTACGAGTACCAGCATTCCACGTTCTTCGCCGAGCAACTCACCGCGTTTGAGGTTTATCTTTCGTCTGGACCCACAGAGAAGAACCCCCCGGATCAACTGCCTATTGTCTTGCAGGTCCTGCTAAGTCAGGCTCACCGACTGCGTGCTTTGATCTTGCTGAGCAAGTTCCTGGATTTGGGCCCATGGGCTGTCCACCTGGCTCTTAGCATCGGTATCTTCCCATACGTCGTCAAGCTGTTGCAGTCAGCTGCTCAAGAATTGAAACCCGTCATGGTTTTCATTTGGGCTCGCATCATGGCCGTGGATAATGGAGTCCAGGTTGATCTGCTGAAGGACAACGGTATTCACTACTTCATCTCGATTCTCAACCCCTCTTCTCCCATCCCGGTTGGAAACGCCAGCGAGCACCGCGCCATGTGTGCCTTTATTGTCTCTATCTTTTGCAGAAACTATCCTCAAGGCCAGAACGTGTGTCTTTCCGCTGATTTGTTCGACTCGTGCTTAAGGCATCTTGGCGACGTTGAAAACCCCCTGCTTCGTCAGTGGTCATGCCTGTGTCTGAGTATGCTTTGGCGTGACTTCCCGGAAGCAAAGTGGATGGGAATTCGATGTGCAGCTCCCACCCGACTTTGTGAATTGAACTTCGACCCAGTACCGGAAGTTCGCGCTGCTATGCTTCATGCAGTTACTACATTCATTGGCATTCCCGATTTGACCGACCAAGTTTCCCAGATCGAGGAGGCATTAGCTTTGTCGGTCTTGCCCATGGCCGCTGACGGGAGCGTGCTTGTCCGCAAGGAACTTGCTGTCTTTTTCTCAACATTCGTCAAGCGCCACCAGAACAAGTTCGTGGTGGCTGCGTATGAGGAGCTGCAAGATGAGAAGCGATCCCTGATGCACCGTCTGCAAAGCGAAAATTTACACACCAGCCGCATCGAGGGCCAGAACGGCGATATTATCACCGAGGCCAAGCAAACCCAATTGTCTCGGAACACGACCTTCGGGACAATTTGGAAGCAGATTCTCATCCTGTCCGTCGATCCGCATCCTGACATTGCCCAGGATGCTGGTATCATCGTTGACTACATTCACCTTGCCCTTTTGGAGTCACCCATGTCGACTCTTGCTGACAGGATCAGAATCGAGATCCTGGATCTTACAAGCCGTATGTCACAACGGTTCCAGGTACAGGAACGATCGGAGACGAAGAAGTCAGCGCCGCCCTCAACACCCCCGTCATTAACAACAGTGCCCGCCAAACAAGAAGGCTACCTTTCATTAGGGTTCAGGCGCACCGCCAGTGTTGCCGCTTCTCTGAAGAACCTTGCCTTTGGCGGCTCCACGACGGATTCCTCGGAAAATTCGACTCCTCCCTCACCTACCTCTAAGAGTCGGATGCCCATGACACCTCGTGGTCGTGCTCCTCCCGAATGGACCCGTCCCCCTGAAGTCAATGACCACGTCGCTCCGGCAACAGCTTACCACCAAGCTCCTACTCCCACGTCTCGAGGCTTCAAGCCTAGGAACCCAGAGGAGGCACCCTTTATCCCGTTAAAGAGCCATTTCCTATCCTGGTCCACAGAGGTAATTCCATCTTTCGTTCACGCAGGCGTCACCCATGACGAGGCCCTGAAGATTAATGTCGACCCTTTACTTACGCTCGAAAAGTATTTCCGCGAGCCCCAGATGAAACCTAACGAACCCGACGAACCCGGCAGTTCCGATTACAACGAGCGACTTTGGCGACGAGGCCGTAACGAGAAGATTATCTCAGAGACGCAGCCTCTCAAGGGTAAGGCCGGCACAAGCCGGTGGGATAACTCGATCACTCTCCTCTCGAACAGCAGCCAGCCGTTGAAGATGTGCTTCCATCAATTCGATGATCATCTTGCCGTTGCGGATGATCGGGATACTGTTGCGTAAGTCCAGTAAGAGACACTGCTCTTGTTACCCCCATTAACTTTCCCCTTCTCGCATAGGATCTGGGACTGGCAAAACCATAAGCGGCTCAACCAGTTCTCCAATGGGAACCCCGTGGGATCAAAGATCAACGAAGTTCGCTACATCAATGAGGATGATCAGGCCCTTCTCTTGACTGGTTCTTCTGATGGTGTGCTCAAGCTTTTCCGCCACTACGAGTCGTCGAAGAAGATTGAGATCGTGACCGCTTTCCGAGCTTTGCCTGAACTCATCCCAAGCAATCGTAATGCAGGCCTTGTGCTTGACTGGCAACAGGGACAAGGAAAAGCTTTGGTTGCAGGAGACGTCAAGGTGATTCGGGTGTGGAACGCAGCTACCGAAGTGTGCACTAATGTAAGTCATGGATGGCCTTTCCATCACTCTTCGAAAGAACCTGTTAACCCGGACTCTTTTATCACAGGATATCCCCGCGCGCTCCGGCTCCTGCATCACATCCTTAACATCTGACCAAGTTGCTGGTAACATTTTCGTTGCGGGCTTCGGCGATGGCGCCGTCCGTGTCTTTGACCAGCGTCTCAAGCCAACTACGTCGATGGTCAAGGTTTGGCGTGAGCATAAGCAGTGGATCACCAATGTCCACATGCAACGAGGTGGCTTGCGAGAGCTCATTTCAGGCAGCCGTAACGGCGAGATTCGACTCTGGGATCTCCGCATGAATAGCGCACTTTCTACCATCTCTGCTACCAAGGACACTCTTCGCACCCTGAGCGTCCACGAACACGCCCCTGTCTTCAGCATGTATGTTTCCCCGCTGCTCGCCAAGTTCACCGTTTTCGATGACTAACCTTTTCTTAATAGGGGCACCAACCGCCACGAAGTCAAGACCTACAACGTTGACGGTACATACCTCTCCACCTTCGAGCCCTACTCGAGTTTCCTCCACCACAACCGATCCTCCCCCATCGCCGGCACGGCCTTCCACCCGCACCGCACCATGCTCGCATGCGCGGCACTGAACGACCACCACATCAACCTCGTGTCTTGCTAGACCTAGCCATACTTTCTTCCCATTCTTCTTCGCTGTACGAAATTTTCTCTTTCCTCTACCTTTCCCCGAATCCCTTGCTTCTGTAATACGGCCCTACATATCCCGCACAATCTACACGGCGTTTCGGCGAGTTTTCGGTTCCGCGATTCTGTTTCCCTTTCATTCCCCTCGTGGACCGCGCTTTGTTTTCTAGCTTCGGCTAGCTTCTTATTCTCCGGCTCTATGATCATTTTATTTTTATCCTTCGCCCTTCAATATTTTTCTCTCTTCGATGAAATGAAGCCCTCTGCTTCTGAGATTGCATCCTCCATTTTCCTTCTAATTTTCTCTCCGTCCGAACTCTGAGTATCCCGGCCTGGTTTTTAACTGCCTTAGAATGATGTTCCAGATGAAAGCAGGACTTGTTGAGAAGGCATCTGCGCTGTAATCGTACTACTTGGCTAAGCGTAATGGTGCTTCCCCGGTGATCTTGTCGATAATGACGATTTGTTTTCTGCCAAGTAATCATTCAATGCCATAATGATATGTCAGTCAGGGACGTCGCCTCTAGAAGCTGTGACCACCTGGGATTAATGGTAGTCTGTTCCTACAATCTCGCATATTTGCGTCCGTTAGTACCCTGGTTCCTTGTTGACTGTTTGGAGAGCGGGAATGAGGGCAAGGTGTGTCACGTGATGCGGCTGGGACATGTCAACCAACACCGAGAACCTAAGGGGGTCAGCAACCATACACTCTGTCTGTACTCTACTGAAACGCACGAAACCACGCGACTAACTATGCAAGAGAGATACGAAAGGAAATACGAAAAGAAACGCCGAAAAAAATAATAAAAACCGCCTTGATCAAATAGTCTGTGAGTAGGTCCTCGAACAGCGCCAGTGCACGTTACAAAGGGAGAATTGAATCCCTCCTCGCACACGCTCCAGCACCGTCCAAGGTCCACAACACACAGACAGGAGATAAGAATAAGAACTAAAATAAAAAGATGGCTCAAGGCAAGATCCATCGAAGATCAGAGAAAAGAAAAAGAAACCAGAAACACCGCATCGTTGGCGTGCCCTTCGTTAGCGCGCAAGGGCCGCCCAGATTCACTTCAACACACTAATCAAACAAAAGCTGCTGCTGCAGCTTGGAGAAAGACTGACGAACAGTCTTAACGGCGACCGCCCCGCGGGGCCGGCTGCCAGGGTGATCCCAGCACCCTGTTGAGACGCCCGTGGAAGGCGTCACCCTCCTCACCGGTGGCCTGAAGGCCACGGCCGCGGGGACTCAGGAACCGACGGGTGTGAGGTTGTCGTCGGCGGTTCATGGCGGCCGGGCCCGTGGGCGCACCGGAAGGAGGGCTCTCACTGTGACCGGGGAAGTGCTCGGTCATGCCAGTTCGCACTGGCGTTCGTGGCGTCCGCGAGGTTCTCGGGGGCGCGGGGACACGGGCTGCCGACTGCTCGGGCACCCGAGAGACCGGGTTGAACGGTCTCTCCGGGGCCTGGCTTGGTATAGGCGCCAAGGGACGGGTTGTAGGGGACCGAGGGTGAGGGGCTCGGTCTGTCCCTGAGGGGCCCATGTAGGGCACAGCGGAGGCGTTGTTCAGCCAGTTGCGCTGAACGTCGGGGTCGTTCAAGACCTCCGGATTCTCCCAGTCGGGAATTCGGAGGTGGTGCGGGCGGCTCTGCCAGCTGGGCTGGTGTCGGGGAAGGCGCCCTGGGACATCAGCAGTCCCGACAGTGCTGGCGTCACGGGGTAACCCCTGGTAGTTGGAGTACCCGTCCGGGTAGGTGTCCAGATTGTCGAAGACCCGCTCGAAGGCCGAGACCAGCCGCTGGTCGGAGGGGTCGGTAGCCCGAGTTTGGCCAGATGCGGCGTCAATGCTGGTCTGGCCGGACCAGAAAGTGTGGCTTCCAGTGGCCATCATGCTTTCGACCTGAGCGTTGATCTGAGCATTGACCAAGGCACGAATCCGAGAACGCAACGTCGGGTAGTCTACCAGGCGTTGCAGGGCCGCGTTCTGGTCTACGGCCGGGGGCGCTACCGTCTCGCGCTCCTGGAGCCCTATGGCTTCCCTGAGCCGCCTTCCGGCGTCCTGGGTGCGGCGCATAGCCTCCGGGCTGATGGAGGTATGCGAAGATTCCCCACCTCGAATGGGGAAAGGGCTCGGGGGTCCCATGTTACCCCTGAGACTGGGTGGGCTGTCGGAGTCGGAGTCCAGAACAGCACGTTGAGGGGTGACGGGTTCACCACGCCCGCCACGCGGCCACCGCTGAACTGGAGTGACAGGCTCCTCTTCCTGCCCTTTGTCCTTGTGGCCGGCGGTCTGGGAGATGCCGGTATTCTGAGGACGACCGGAAACCTCCACCAGGCGAGGACGACTCGGCCCAGCAACAACTGGTCCCATTCGAGATTGCTGAGGCTGACCAGGCCCCATCCACGGGATCTCCGCTTGCCGCACCTGAGAGATAGAGCTCTCAGTGCTCTGGCCACTTGGCCGTTCGTTGGCCGGCAGTCCACGAGCCGACGCGGGGCGGAATTCCGGAACTGTTGGGATCAGGGGACGACCCCCTCCTCGGCGGGTGAGTGTCCCTGCGGCGACGGGAGCACTCCTTGCAGGCACGAGTGCCTGAGAGCTGTGTTCAGTACCGCGGCTAATGTTGCCCGCGGACTGGTTCAGGCCCTGCTGAGCAGGCGCCTGCGGGAAGGCCAACTCTCGCGGCATATTGAGAGTTGGGCCGAGAGGGATGTGGCCAGGCGGGGCCCAGAAGGGTGCTGGCACCGCGATGAACGGACTTCCTTCCGGCAGTATGCCGAAGGTAAGCGGGGCCCCACAAGGATCGATAGGCCCAGGGACAATTCGAGGGCAAGGGCATGGGAAAGGGCCAGGGACAGGGCCAGGGACAGGGCCAGGGAAATGGCCAGGGAGAGGGCCAGGCCCAGGGAACGCGGCAGGCAACGCGGCAGGTCCTGGCTGAGGATATCCAGGTCCTGGCTGAGGATATCCAGGTCCTGGCTGAGGATATCCGGGTCCTGGCTGAGGATATCCAGGTCCAGCCGGGTACAGATTAGGCTGCCCGAAAGGGCCGGGGAAGAAGGCCTGAGGGCCAGGGAATTGAGGTCCCATGAAAACAGCCCCAGTGCGAGGATCCTGCACTGGTGCCCCAGAAGGGTAAAGGACCATCCCAGGAGGAAACCCGGGAGCAGGAGGAAACCCGGGAGCAGGAGGAAACCCGGGAGGAAACCCGGGAAGGAGCGCGGGAGGGAACCCCGGAGGGCACGCGGGAGGGCCGGTTGGAGGGGCCCCACGAGGAAGGCGGTTGTAAGATCGACCGTGGCGAGGCATGGTGATCTGATGCGGAGTTGGGTGAGCGTGAGAGGAAATCAGAGAAGAGGTAGGGGTGTTCCTCGCAGAACGGGAGGAGAAGGTGAGCCTTCGAGGATTCTGGATATTCCTCGCAGGCGAAGGAGAGTTGATGAAGCTGGGAGAAGGCTTCGGACGAGAAGAGCTTAGAGATGGGATCGAAGCAGGGTCTGGAGAAAGGTAGGGAAGAGAGTGAGAAGAGGGAAACTGAGGAAGGGTCTGAAAGCGAGACGCAGGAGTCGATCTCAGAGAAGCAGGCAGCGAGTGGTGAATAGTGCTCCCTGACGACGGGCAGCGACTATGCACAAACGATTGCCGAGGAGAGAGCTTCAGCGGAGAACTCACAGACTGCGGTGGGAAGATGGGAGAAGAGAGAGGCGCGAGAGAAGAGAAGTTCGGATTAAAAGATGGGATGGTAGGGTGTCGAGGAGGTTGAGAACGAGCAGGTGAGTCTTGAGGGTATTGAGCAAGCGGAGAGAAGCTGGCGATTGAGCGAATCCCAGCAACGCGAGAGTTGTAGGGACGAGGAGCAGCGAAGACTGGTCTGGAGGAGGGTACGAAGGAGGAAGCAGCAGGATTCAAGGCCGAGACAGAAAAGCCAGAGAAGCCAGAGAAGCCAGAGGGTCTGCTGGAAGAGGGAATGAAGACGGGAGCCTCTGGTCGAAGTTGATGCTGACAAGCTATGGCTTGTTTGCGCTGCTGGTCAACACCTTCGGCCGGAGATCGCGGGGTATCGTCCTCCTTTGATGAGGCCATCTGCTGATTATCTCCCTCCAGTGTTGGCTGCCTTGGGACAGCATCTGCATGCTGCTCTGCAGCCTCCTCCTCGCTCCGAACGGCTGCTATCCCCGGCTGAGATGCACCCTCGACAGGCACAGCATGCTCAACTTGCTCAACCTGTTGAGTAAGGCTTCCATCAGCACAGTTCATCAACAACAATAACAACAACAACAACAACATCGTCCTAGGGCTTGCTCTATCAAACCTGTAGTCTGATATCACACAAAGTGGTAACAACATACCGGATCAACGGTCTATACATAAAACAATTAGCATCAATGTATGTCCGTCCAACTTGAGCACAAAGAGCAAGGTATACTAACCTGGACTGCAGATCCCTCGGACTCGGGCTCCATCTTGCCCTGTTCCTCCTGTTCCTAGAACATTTGGTCAACGTCAGTTCACACACGTAACCCGCGATCTGGGTATGAGTATTTTCAAATGATACTATCAAGTCATGCTAAGTTTGGATGAAATCTCAACGACAAAGTGTTCAGATGGCGATGAGCGAAGATCTCTAGATGAGTGTCCGCTCATCTGGATCAACAGTCACATCCTCTTGAACATGTCGCGGTGTATGATACACATACTGGGTATCAAGCAAAGCGATTGATGAGGTATGGAACCACGTACCTGACCTGAAGAATGTCAGCCGCATGCAAGTACCCAAGTGGGTGTCACATCAGATGAAAAGACAAACAGTGAGCAGTGGCTGCAGGGTACCAGGGTCTGTCACTTACTCTTCTTCTTCTTCTTCGCCACTGGGCCCATCATGGCGGGTGTTGGGATGATGGGCGTGTCTGCCGCCATGATGGAAAGAGGTTAAGAGGATGGGAAGAGAATGGGGAGAGAAATATCGAGGAAGAAGAGTTCACGAAGGCTGGAAGTTGCCTAATATCAAAAATACGGCCGCGGACCCGCCCGTCGCGACGGCGTATTGGCTCTATAATAGTTATATGCAATTACGATTGCGCGACGAGCCGTATCGAGCACTGGACCTGCCGGGGAGGCGGCTGGGTGACCTCAATATCGATTCCCCATCGTATCGCGACGATTTACAATCCTCCAATACTTGACCATGTCGATGATCATGAGTACCGAGAAGGTCATATCACAATTGGGCCCGGTATACGTGAACTGAGACCATATACACTATTGAGCTACGTTTATGCCATCGACGATTTCGCTTTCCCTTACAAGACAAGAAGGTTTCAGTCAATTGCTTGTTCACTAACTGAATCCAAGTGGAGGGATTCCTAGAGTCTTAATGAGCCCATCAGACCTTGATTAATGCGGTCGTTGTGTGAGAACAAGCTTGTTGGGCTTTCTGGACGTCGCCACAGCTATGGACGTTTTTGCAGCAGAAACTACACATTCGGGATAGGTGAAGTTGATGGCGTCGTCTACGCCTACGCGCACAGGAAGCGAAAGAGGGGGAAACAGAATCAATCGGTCAATCTAGGGATCTCTAAGGAAGCAGAACAGAAAGGGGGAAGCAAAAGCCTCTTAAGGCCGACAGATCAGGGCGCAGGGCCTGGACAAACAAGTAATCTGCCGATAGGAGGGGATCTCCATCAGAAGTAATGCAACATTTGACTTCCAAGACAATGATCAGCCAGAAATATGTATATGATCGAGAAATATTGGATTGCGGAGATAATTACACTGCAATAGAGTAATGCTATTATTATCTCCATGGGAGGACGTTGGAGCAAAGTTAAGCATACTCCAAATCAGCCGGCGGCCCCACAATAAACTCCGTAATTTAACCGTAAGTCCACCGTGACGGCGTGACCCCAACGGGCCTACAGGGAACAGGTGGATAGCCAGGGATCAAATTCGCAGTATAAAAGATGCTTGTCCGCCCCGTGTTGAAGATCAGAATGTTGAAGAACTATCAACAGAATTTCCTTTATTTTCTATTCTTGTACTAAGATCCGGCAAACTTCGCTATGTCTACTCCCATGTTTACCAAGCCATCCCGCCCGCTCACATGGCTTATCACCGGTTGCTCCTCCGGGCTCGGTCTTGCCCTGACTCGGGAAGTCCAGAGACATGGACATACTGTCATTGCAACATCGCGACAGCCATCGCGTGTTCCAGATCTAGTCGCGGAAGTGGAGGCAAACGGCGGCGAGTGGCATGCGCTCGATGTGGATGACCTTTCCGCGGCAGGAACTCTGGTTGAGAAACTGGAGGCATTGGGACACAAGATAGATGTCTTGGTTAACAACGCCGGATACGTTCTGTTTGGCGCCGTTGAGCAACTCTCGGATGAGGAGCGCCGCCGACAGATGGAAACCATGTACTTCGGACCAAGCCGCCTGATCCAAGCGCTCGTGCCTCGCATGCGGGAGCGGCGTTTCGGAATCATTGTGAACATTAGTTCCGGAGCTGCATTGGATGGCCGGGATAGTATGGGAGGGTATGCGGCTGCAAAAGCTGCGTTGGATGGTACGTTTTGCTCTTGGTGACAAGAATTACGACTAAATACTGATCCGGGGTGATTCTATAGCTTCGACACGTGTTCTCGCCAAAGAAGTCTCCCCATTCAACATTCGTCCGTTGACAGTGTGGTTGGGCACTTTCAATACCAACATCGGCAATGCCTCTCCGATCGCGCAAGCCCCCCTGCCGGAGGATTACAAGGGATCGGTGGCTGAGCAGATGATGAACGTCTTTAAGAGCGACAAATTTGTTGGAGATGGCGATACAGACAAAGCTGCCAGGGCGATCTTTGAGGTCACGGTTGGTGAGGGTGCTGGAGCTGGTCATGACGATGAGCGATTGTTGCCAATGGGTCGAGACATGGTTTCGCGAGTTGGTCTCGTTCGTGATCAGTTTGCGCATGCATTGGATGTATTCGCGGATATCGCTGGAAATGTCTATGCTGAGCAAGAGAAATAGAGCGCCGCGGGAAACTTGCATCCCTATCTGCTGTTGGCATGGCGACTCCGTATGTTACATAGCACTACTTATAGTTAGGATCAATATGATCTCAACACTTCCCTACTCGGTCCAGGAAAGTACAGAGGTAGTAAATACGGGCTTCAAAACAAATAGATTACCAATAGATTACCTAGCAGGGCTTGGCTTCGCTTTGTGACTTGACTAATTGGCCGCTGTATTTAGAGTGTGGCAGTAGATAATGTATTTCGTGATAGATTGACCGGGAGCGTCAAACATCGGTAAGTAATCAAGTAATTGGAATGAAAGGTCCAGCATTGCAGTGAAATCGAATATCCAAAAACATGACGAGATATTAGGCAGGGCGCAAATAGCCACAATTCAAACATCAGCTGATCCCTGATAAGAAAAAACATCAAAGACGTATACAAGGCGAGATCAAATTAGATATTGAATATTGCACACAAAATCCACCGTGCGACATGACACACATGCTTTCTATGGGGTATTAAGGGGCAGGGAATTTCCCAACAGAGAAGAGAACAAAAGCGAAGAGAAGTAGATCATTAAAACAGGAAATTAACCTCCGCTTTGCACGTGTCAATCAAAGATACACGTAGCCCTAGCGATCTACATTTAGCCACTAAAGGGCAGGAGAGTACATAAGAACGACTAAAACAGCAATGGTATCAATTGGAACTCTCTAGTAACCAAAGAAGATGGGGTTAAACGATTGACCCGCGGTATATCCCAGCCGCTTCAACAATGCTCGCAAGTGCTTGGCAACCGTCCAGCACTCCGAGATGTACCCACTAAACGCCTCGCAAGTTCAAGTCATAAGGGAATCAAACGATCGCTAATACAGCATGCGTGAAGGAAACAGAGCGATGCCCAGCTGTTGGCTGGGCAGGATAAGTAGAGAGAAGGGGAAAGAATAGACACAAGAAATCAAGGATGTGATTAGCGGTTCCGGTCTGCACGGGCTTGGTGCCAGATAGTATCGCCGCTAAGAGCGGAGAAGCTAAGCGAGGCGAGGTTTCGCCAGCTGGACTGTGGGGCAGAGCTCGCGTGGCCAGAAAGAAGGCCCACATTCTGTTCATCATCGGAGGCATCATCTTCATCAACTCCGGCAATGAGAACGGGTGCAGCGGTTGGATCAGGTCGGTGGTCTGCATCCTGGGACTGGAGGTCGGCGGAAGAATGGTTCTGGTTGTGGAGATCGCCAGGTTGGGAATGAGCCATCGAGCGAACGACGTCGCCCTTGCATATCGGACAGGTTCGTCGGCGGGTAGTAAGCCAGGGTGTACTATATAAAGGTCAGTATACGAAGGAAGAGCAAATAGGCCATGGTACTTACATGCACTCCGCATGGAATTCATGACCACACGGCAAGCTCATTACCCGGCTTTGTCCATCAACGTATTCCTCGAGGCAGACGACGCATTCCACTTGTCTCCCAGTATACTTGCGTCTCCATAATATTGAGCCCGACTGCACACTTGACGACTTCTCTTCCTTAGGTAACGAGGACGAGTCGGTCAAAACACCAGCAACCGTTTGAGAGCGAGATCGGGCTGGGCGGGAATGATTCGAGCGACTTTCATGACCAAGAAGTGGGGATGTTGGCGAGACAGCTCCGGGACTGGAGGGCCGTGGAGAGCTCGAGCTGGATGAGGATGATGTGCGGGTAATTGTGTGGTAGGTTCGGACCGGAAGACGCTCGACGACCGACTTGGGCGCGCGCCACCGGCGACGTCGAATCCGAGATCGAAGCAATAGCAAGGCATAGACAACGGTCAGTGTCAATAATGGACTAATGACCAGAACCAAAAGGGTGTCGAAGAAGGGGCTTGTCGACATGCTGGTGGGGGTCAAGGTAACCCAAAGTCCTTCATGCTCGGAGAACATGATGGCTGGAGGACTTGACGAAGAAACCGCGTTTTGGCCTTTTTGGTTCATTGTTGCAGCGCTCTGGGTAGCAGCCAAAGAGGGCTGAGCAGGCTCCTTCGGCTCATCACTCCATCCAAAGTGGCTTGAGAACCAGCCCTTGCTAGATGAACTGGATTCTGTGTCTGCGGCATGGGGGTGGTTCTCGGCATCCTTCGTGCCCGCATCCCGAACATTACCAGTGGACTTATCAACGCTCTCGTATTCACCACTTCCCGGGGTTATGCTACCACCACGAAGCAAGTTGGACGGCGACGCTGCGTCTGCGTCCGGCGCAGATGTCTTTGCACTGTCTTTGCCACTCAATGAGGTACTGGGCGTGGGCAGCGTGCTGCTCTTTGGTAACATCAAATCGGGGTCTCTCCAGTCCTGAACCCCGATGACGAAATCATCGCCACCAATGTCATCCTCTGGTGAAAGCTCGAGCTTCTTGTAATTTGTATTATCATCAGCCTTGCCACGGCTGCGGCGGTTCGAAGTCGTCGAACTTTTGGAGGAGCCTGATAGAGATTCAGACTTATCCCACGAGCCCGGCGTGAGCCAATCGATGTTGCCACTGCTTGGTGGTCGGCGGCTGTCCTCTTGTTGCCCGGAGCCTCCATGCTTGCTGCACAGGCCAAAGAATGAACCGAGTGTGCGGAAGAATCCACCATTCGAATGCGAAACAGCAGCAGACTGGTCCTTGGAAACGGAAGTAGCAGTCGACGAGGGAGCGGTCGTAGCCTTGGTGGTCGTGACTTTTGCTGGTTTCTGTGCATCCGCGTTGGCCTGACCGGCAATCTTGGAATGTAAAGATTTCAAGGCTTCGCCCAGGCCAGTAGTTGCACCAGAGTGCGCGGGAATCAGTGACGACAGAAGGTGCGCAGTAGTGTAGGAGGTGAACATGGCTGGGATGGTGACATTCGAAGTATCGCCCCGAGCATACATGGTAACCAAGTTACCGCCTCGAGTATCATCGCCAACAATCACTGCAATCGCTCCGCGGCGTTGGGCCCACTTGACCTTCTCAAGGAAGCCACAGCCTCCGCGACTGAGCAACACCACGTTGCCCTGAATCTCGGCAGTCTCTTGCAATGACTGAATATCGGCGTGTGTTGACTGCTTGACTTGAACGTAGTCTCCGTACTTCTGAGCTGCCCCAGCATCTGAAACACCGGAATCGGTCAGCGGATGATGTAAATGATCGTCGGTTCCGTCGGTCAACGAGGGAGGAGCCGCGACGTCACCTCGATCGTTCTGCCTGGCGGCTTCGGACTGTGCTGGTAGTCGGGCACGGTTCTGTGAGACTGGCGTATCGTTCATTGTACCACTTCCAGATTTCCCAGGCTTTTGCTCGCTGCCCCTGGCAGCCGAGTCTTGGTTCTTGGCACCATTGCCTTCGCCCCAGCCGGGGATATCAGAGCATCCCAACTCCCCTTCTACCCCAGCAGCCAAGCCACCTTCACCAAAGCCACTTCCGACCCAGAGTTGGCCGCTTAGGCCTTTGCCGGGTAGAAGCGGGCCAAATGCCGCAGGGCGGGCCAGGAAAAAGGTCGAGTTGTCGTCGGTGAGGCTGATGATTGCTGACGGAGGGAAGAGCGACGACGGAATGTTGAAAGAAAATAGGGCATGCAGCCCGGACGTCCGACCAGCGAGCGTATTGGGGGTCGCAACAGTAGGCGAAGAAAGCGCGGAAAAGAGGGTGAGGAAGATCGGGAAGAAGATTAGGCAGAAGAGAATCACGAGGAGACGCGGTGGTCGCATTTTGGGCAGATAAGCCTGGTGTATAGGCCCAGAATAGATGAATAGACAAAAGGGAGAATAGACCGGAGAATAATAGATGCTCGAGTGGCACGATTGAGGATGCCTAGATATCCGTTGTATGACAACGCTGACACACCCAGATCTTTAGGTACCAATCCCTCGGTTGGCGGCAAAGGAACGAGGGGCCACTCATCGAGAACAATGAGCAGCACCGCTGGTCAAAACAAACCGACACGCACGGGAAAATGCACGCAGCTGCCAAAAGACGGGGAAATATAGGGGACGATGGTAGGGGATGGTGAAGTCAGTCGGGGTGGAGAAGGAGAGATGAACTGATGGATTATGTAACCATGTGACGGCATTGCGCTCTGGTCATGTGTATGCTGCCTTAGGCAATAACGCACACCTGCTCTGTCGTATTGACTGTCCGAAGTACTGGAGAGCACTCCCTTACCCTATATAGAGTACTCGATAGATGGATATCAATGATTTTGACGGCTGATATTCTCTGATTCTCTTGAGGATAACACGTGATTGTGAGTTTGGGCGATCGGGGTTTAAGTAGCAATTTAGCACAATAAAGCCCCTCCAGTACCAAGTTTGGGTCACCGCTGAAGGGCCCCATCTGCTCGTGCCCACTGCCCACTGCCCGCATCCTCCGCTGATCATGTCATCATTCTGCTAGGCCGAGCAAGGGAATTGATAGGCGCACATCTCCAAAACATTGATACTACTACTGTGTGTACTCCGTACTCCCCTCCGTGGTAGCACCCCCCACCCCCTTGAGAGTCTAGCGTACATACCTGAGTACATAGTATATGCAATGCCGCGGCAAAGCAGTCACTATGTAAATATATCAAGGCTTCTTGGTTAGGTATGGACTGGTTGCTCAGCTTCAGGCAAAACCAATGGCGGGATTAAGAAGTAATCGAGAACTGTAATGATATGATCTCGTTGATGATCAAATGTCTCTCGCTCATCCGGCTGGACTGGATATTCTTCCATTCTCAACCGAGTGAGATTAATTTGGATCTCATAGAGTACAATGATGGTTCTTCCATTTGCTATGAGAAAGACTTCCAGGAAGAGTAAGCCCAGTTGTAGGCGGAATTTTTCTTTTACATACGGCGGGCTGTATGGGCGCTCATGATTTCTACACATGACGATAGCATGGCCCAATTCTTCAGTCAGAAGAGAATAGTCTAATGTGAGCAAGATGATATGATATTCTCAGTCGAATATCCACAGATTCGAGATGAAGGTCGGAGCTGTAGTCTGGGCCTGGCGATCCACTTTCCCCCGACGGGCCACGTGTATGGTATGTATGGTATTTACACAAGGCTCGCATGACTTCATATCGAGTCCTGCCCCAGGCCTGACTACGAAGCCATCAGTGAAACATTGACACGAGAAATCAATAGAGATTAGTGTGATGTTTAAGGAAGTGGAAGTCGAAAATACGTACGGAGTAGACTACAAATTAATAGTGAGCGACAATACCATAGGTAACGGTACCGTATCACCAAAATTACGGAACTCTCCAGCGCAGTCAAGCACCCATGGGAACAAGCTGAGACCCGCCCCTGGTTGATGGCCAAACTCCTTCCACTCTACATACAATTAATTAACTTCTTGAGGCGCTTATCTACTAAAATCCTTGTCCTAGTGGCCAGCATGAGCTGGGTCGTTCCGCAATAGGACAGCCCATGACACGGATGGCTTGATATGTCCCTAGATAGATGCATATCCCACATTCCAAAGAGTTCTAGTAGCACGTCATGACAATTGATCCGACTTCCACAATATCTTAGTGGTTCCCCTTCACTTTTCTACCCCGCGTTATGTCGTCACGGAGCTCTGATAACAGTTAGCCATCGGTCGGGAGAAGGAGGGCTGGTAAACTTATAAACCACACATACCACATGCTACTGGCAAACACCAGATCTGCAGATCCAAGCCCCCCCAGATTCAAATTCAATCAACAGATTTCCATCCATTATAGTCATCATGTCAAGCTTTATGCACAAAGTGAAGGATGCTGTCACCAGCCATCTTCACTCTATGAACAAAGGATCTCACCATGACTCGTCCAAGATGGAGAACCCGGTCAACGGTCAGCTTATCTATGCTCGGTGATTAACTGATTGAACGCTCATGTCCTATGTGACTATTAGACGGGGGTGACGCTTCTAAGATGGGTGACAAGATGGAAGGTGAGAGCATGGATAGCTCTCCCACACGAGTTGTCTGTACTAATATATGATTAGGCCCTGGCAACACTTCTGGCGCAACAACTGCCGGCACCACTAACTACGACTCGACCGCCCTTGATCCCACTATGGGAGATACAATGAAGACCAGTGGAAACTACGGTTCTACTACCGCAGGCTTGGGCGGCTCTGACAGTTATGGAGCTAGCAGACAACCCGACTCCTCCATGATGGCCAGCGGAATGAATGGTACATATGTGACCCGGGGCAAGGCTGGCAACACCATCTAACTTGTGCTAGACACCAATCACAGCTACGGCTCGACTGGCGCTGGTATTGATCCTGCCACCGGATCTGGAGACATGAATACAGGCTCTCGTCTCAACGAGTCCAAGATGGCCAACGAAATGAATTACCCTGTCGACACTAGCCTTGGTATGATATGGTTGTCAGATCGCACCCTAGAATATTTAGACTGATACAACATGTTTCAAGGGGACCGCGGAACCTATGGAGGCACTACGGCCTCCACGACCGCCCCTATGGGCCAATCTGGTGCCAACACCATGGAAAGTGGAGCCACCGCCTACAACACAGGCTCATCCAACATGGCCAACCAAATGGAGAACCGGGCTAAGGGGGAGATGGAAAACCTGTCTGGCCAGCAGGGCTTCGGTGGTGCCGCGGCTGGTGGTAGCAGCTATAACGCACCGAAGCCCAACACCAAGAGAAGAAGCTCTGGTCCACACAGCTCCAACTTGCTCAATAAGCTGGACCCTCGGGTGCACAGCTCAGACTATGAGAACAATACTGCCAGTAACCAACGCGGATCCTAGCCTGTCGACGATTCTCAGAATTGTGCTTTGAATATGATGCCCCGATTTGTTCTGTACTCTTAATCTTAGTTGCCATGAGTGAACATAAAATTGAAACCATTCTCGTTTGATTTGCATTCAATAATATAGTCGTTGCCAGCCTGATCATTGCAAAAGCTAGCCTGGGTATAGAACAAGAGAACATGAAAATATCGTAAAGAAGTCTCACCGCAAAGGGAGAGCGATATCACGGCCAAAGGCTAAGTCATTTCCAATGTATTGGGGGTTTGAAGGAATGCACAAAAGCCACATCAATTGGCAAATCAATCAAGCCAATATCAAATGCAGTGCCCAGAGTGTCCCCCTAGTTACGACGAGTAAGGAAAGAAACAACAAGCACACCGATGCAAGCAAGGAAGGCAAGGAACATGAACGCAGCATCAGCCTCGGCCCGAACGCAACGGCTATGCACCTTGTGCTTGTCAGCGCACCACTTATAGTCCTTGTCTTCGTAGCAGCCTCCACTGATAAGGGGGTTGTCCCAAGTTGGTCCATCAGTTGAAGTGTTATTGCAGTCGACACCCTTGAGGGCTACCGAGAAAGCCTAAAATGCTGTGAGTACATGCACTGCAAATCAAGAGATGCATAGAAGGTGAACTTACCACGCCCGCAGCTAAAAGAGCAACACCGGTGACACCATCAAGAACCCAGGTAACAATACCTCTTAATCGGTCGACGGAGAGAGAGACAATACCAATCACCGAGGCGATGATGCCGAGTGCCCCAGTGAAAGCAGCGTAGCTTGTCTGAGATGGGACCTTTCCATACTTTTGTTGTCTTGCCAGATTGATAGAGAGACCCAGCACAACAGCGCTGAAGAGAATCTAGTAGATGATTTATTAGCTTTTACCAAGGCTATAGAGAAGAGCTTGGTTGAAGAGATTCCCACCTGTAAAAAGCGCGCAATGCTAGAGATGATCTGCATTTTGGACGTTCTGAGGCAAGAAATTACCTTCTTGCTCGTAACAAGTTCAAGTAGAGTTATTCCGAAGAAAACAAGACTGAGAGAACAGAAGAGGACCGACAGCTTTTTTATTTCTGCCCTGTAGCCGAGGGAAATTTCTTGTCCGTAGGAGGAGCAAGCTTGCAGGCACAGCCCTAATATTAGCAGCCCCCGTCTGTGATGCTTGGGGCCAAAAGGGGCCGTTAGGTGCAGGGAGCGGGTCTCGGGTTACCTGAGAGGGTAGTTTAATTTGTTGATCCTTCTGGGAATAAAGAACAACAACCAATGACTATGATGATCCCTACATCATTTTTTGCTGGCGCGATGCACCACGGGCAATTGGTTATAAGAAGAGATGTCAGTGCACCAGTGTTGTTGAGCCGCAAGCTCGAAGGAATTGAGCCCACGATGCCTACATCTACCAAGTAAGAGCTAGAAGATCGGTTTCAAGTGGAAATTCTCCCAAGAATTTTTCAGACAAGTCATTAAGGCGATATTTTGCCAAGAGATCCTTTTCGTAAGGACTTGAAATGAAGGATGAAGCCATGTTGTTTGAGGGCTGGCACAGGCACAGCCTTGTGCCCCGCAGCCCGAAACTGCCTTGCCCTTAAATCCGCCCCCAACGACATGAAACGTAAATAGGCCATGTCACTGCAAATCAATGCAATGAGTCAAACGGAGTGACTAAAAAAGTTAATGTTGGCTATCTAATGACTCGATATGGTCCTTGATTGATTCCCGTCCCCTCCGGCGGGGACCTAGTAAATTTCTTTCATAGCTCACCGGGGTCACCCAGTCACTTAGGATCCTACGACTCACCTATACAGTATACTCTTCATTAGATGATGATGTACGATTGCAGGCGTCGTGCCCTGCAGGGTTTATATAGCTCCTTGGTAAGAAGATACTTCAAAAGCGATCGGTAATCACACCGACCAGATGAATCATTAAACGTTAAAAAAGAAGCAAACTCGAAAAACGAATCCCTTGAATACATTCAGAAAAAAACGCGCTGGTATGACATGAAAACAGGAGCTTTGCAAAGGAAGATCCCTAGTCAAAGGGTTATCAACGAAGGACCTCGAGCCATGAACACAGCCTTGATGGTTTCCATCATATACAGGGAAAGAGATAGATGCCAATGTTGAGAACACAGAGGCTAGTAATGACATGAAAAAAAAGGTAGAGGAGGCAAGAGACTGTGTGGGCTGAGCTGATGGGACATTGAATATGGTGACAGGGGGCATCGGAAGACAACGACGGATGAGAGAAAACCGGGTAGTAAGGATCAGGATATTCGGCGCCAAGATCATGACTGGTGCGAACTAGGGATGAGAACATGACGAAGCACAGGACAAGAGAGAAAGTCAGGGTATGCAAGGTATGCAGTAGATGTGGCGGCTCTGAACCCAACGCCGGGAAACACGGATAGATCGCGCAGTCGAGGCGCCTCGAATAGCAAACGAGGCCCAGAGTACAAGGAAGGAATCAGGTCGTCAAAGGAGGAAAGGAGAATCATCGGGAAGGAGGAAGGTCACGCTGAGCTACCTTGTCTAAGGCGCCAACTTTTGGGAAGAAAACGAGTCATTAAGTGGGGTACAAGAACAGGAGCGCAAACATGTTGCCAGGACACATTCACTTGTCCATCTTTTGCCAGCCGTTAAGATAGGCCATCAAACCAACTCCAAGAAGGACTACCCCAAGCATGGATGCATAAGGGCTTGCCTCTTCTAAGTAGTGGCGTCGTTGCCATTGTGCAATTGCCGTGCGTGCAGCATCCATCTCAGGACTCTTGGACTTGGAAACTGGCTCCAAGCATTCCACTGATGAGTCGCCCATCGTGGACTCTGCTGCACCATTCTCGGCCAAGCCTGCGTGGCCAGAGATGATCTTGCTCGAATCATGACCCTGGGTGTGGGATTTACTGTCGGTGGTAGCGGCCGAAGCCTTCTCGGCGCGTTCCTTGCGAATGGTTTCAATCATCTCCGCCAACGACTTGCGTAACTCCACGTTCTCATTGTCGGCCTTCTCTGCGCGCTCCTTGAAAGCAGCCATCTGCTTGCTCATCTCATCCATCTGCTCCATCACCGACTCGAGGCGACGCTGGAGTTGTGCCTCAGTGGTAAGCTCTGCTTTCTCAGGATCTGAGGCCACTGGAACCTCCGAGGGCAGGATGGATCCGTTGGGCTGGACAGATGTTTCTGGCACATCAGGCTCCTGGTCAACCAAGGGTTCCTGAGTCAAAGAGGCGGCAACGTCACGCTCTGCTGGAACAACCACATTGTCCATCTTCTCTGACAAAGATGTCATCTCTAACTTCTTGACCTTCTCTTCCGCAGACTCACGAGCAGCCTTCTCCTGGCGGAGAAGGTCTTCAAGCTCCTTAATCCGAGTTCCCTGTGTCTCAAGTTCCCGCTTGGTTGTGGACAGGCTCTCGAGGAGGCCAAGAATCTGACTGGAATCACGCGAGATGGGAGAGTTTGTTGACGCCGATTTCGGCTTGTCGGTCTCGCTGCGCTTGAGGGGTGAAAAGCCGTCTGGCCCACCGCGTGGTGGCGCGTCTGGCTTCTCCGGAAGAGGCTGCTGGGGAGGAGGAGCCGGAGGTTCAGAAAATCTGGAGAAGGAGTCGACGCGCGGCATTTTCGGGCGACCATTTAACTGGCGAGGGCCACTGCCCTCAAGAGGAGAAGGCTTGCTAGCCTTTTCCTTCTCAGCATAACCAGGCTTCATGATCGCACTCAAGAATTCATCTGTTTGACGAAGGTCTTGAGACTGCTGCTTGGCTTGTTTCAGCTCGCTCTGTGGGGTTTGAGTTAGCAAACATAAGCAATATGAGAGCATGATTAGCGCAACTCACGGTGAGTCTCTTGACGACCTGTTCAACAGAGATGGGGGAGTTCCAGTAGTTCATCTGGCGTTGTTGGTGCATGGCGTTGATGTGGTTACTAGCGTTGCTTTGAACGCTGCGACTGCTCGCATTACTACCGGAGCGTCCTCGCAAGTGAGAGAGTGGCTGGCTAAGGGGTGAAGGTAGCAGGCCCCCACCCGACGCGGGATCCAGGTCTCCAAAGTTGAGGTCCAGGATATTGGGTGTTGTCCCGTAAAGACCAGCATGCTCAACCTTTGCAGAAACTTTGTGGTGAACGATTGTGTTTTGATCTTCACTGACGATATCGATTCCCAGTTCTAGGGTATCATTCTCCCGTAGCTCGTGCGGTTCAGACTCGCGGTTTTCGAGCGACAATCGGTGACCATTGACAAATGTGCCGTTTGATGACTTGACGTCACGAATCCAAATCTTGCCGGTCTTGTCGGCCCAGATCTCAGCGTGCTGGCGAGAGAGAACCTTGGAATCAAAGAACCCATTGACTGGGGTTGGTACTGTCTTCGCATTGGTTTGACGGCCAATTCGCAGCACTTCCGGGTAGAAGGGCACATTGATTTGTTTCTTTTCAAAGGTACCGTTCATGGGTGTAAGGGCGAGAATCGCAGGTGGTTCTGCGGACTGCCCGTTCGTCTGTCTAACACCATTCTGTTGGGAAGATTGCAGCATGTGCTGCGAGGGAACAATGTTCGAAGGCTGATGCATGGCGGACATAGTTGACGAGGCCGTAGGTCCAGATGAGAAAGCAGGAACAGCCTGGGATCGTGTGTTCGTCACTCCAGCGACAGGTTCGGCCTTTGAGCTTGGCCAAGGATTCCGAATAGGCTTCTTCTTTGATGACCACGTACTTGTTTCGGAATTGGAACTCTGTCCAGCGTGAGTATCTTGTGAGCCACTCGTAGCTACGACTGTAGAAGTCGAAGAGTTTGAGCTCAATGAGGACGAAGAGTTGGAACGCTGAACGTGTTTCCGAGGCATGAACATCCGTGACACTTCTTCCGCATTCACTGAAGAGAGGGCTCCTTGTCCTCCGTTGCCAGTGCTATACCATCCCAAGCGAGACCCCGATTGCACACTAGGCGGAGATGCCACAGCAGTCATGGAGAAGGTTGCCTGGGATTGATAGAACACAACGGGATATCTGAGCGGTGATCAACGGTCACGAATTGGGAGAGCCTTGATACCAGGCTCCCCTGATGAGCCGAGAGGGAAGTAGATGCAGTATGTTCGTCAAAATTATATGGTGGTTATGGACGAGAAGGGCTGCGATGCGCGTAAGAGGGCTCTTGTTTTTGGTGGACGGCCGGCTAATTCAGAACGGTCGCGTTAGCGCTATTCGGTCGGCACCCAAACAATTTATCGAGGCTCCAGGCCCGAGGGCCAGAATGAGAGCCATCAGTCTGTTGGAACGATGTTGATAGATGCCAAGCTTACCCGTAGATCGTAGTTTCAAGGAGATCTAGTCGCAGTCTGGGGCAGAAAGTCAGTGCTCCAGACCAGGGAGGCGTGTGAGGTCTTGCTGAAACGTGAGCAGCGACCGATGTCTCACACCGTCCCAGGGCAATGAATGAAGCACGAGACGGACTACCGCCTTGCCACGGGCTCAAGGCCACCCTAACAGCGATGTAATAAGGGTAGAATCAAAGGTCCGGGATGGTCGGCCATAGAGGAAATCGCCCAAGGAGAGGAGTGTGGTCTGGTCCCTGCTCCCTTGACGCCTCCAGTCAATCATGGTCACGTGCATTATCAGCACGTGCCGGAGGCCGTTAGAGTCACGTGATAAGGCGGTGAGATCCGAAGCGGAGAGGGAGGTTCCGTGAGGCGCTCAAGCAAAAAGCATCTGTTCTCGATTCGAGAGTATCATCGAAGCACACAAGTAGGTTTTGTTCTGCTCTACCTTGTTGGCAGAGGTACTGACTTTGCAATTTTGATTCAGAGCTTCAATCATCCATCCAATATGCCTGTTGTTGCAGCTCCTCCCGCAGGGGGTCCTGTCGGTCCCTCGACCTTCGACAAGAGTACGTTGCCGGCTGAACTCGCGCCTGGAGCCGCTCAAATTTAGATATGAGAGACCAAATGTGCTGACAAGGGATTAGTGAAAATGGGCGCTATGATGGGATCAAGTACGTGACCGGATGATCCCCTGGTCGAACTCAACACTTCAATAACTACTACAAGAGCTCATGCTAATGCGACACCAACAAATAGCTGTCGGTGGAATCATGGGCTTCATTATCGGTATGTGACATATAAAGCCAGACACTTGTGAAGCTTTGAGTCATGCCAGCTAATCAAACACAGGAACGGTGACCATCTTCCAGTATGGCGCAGGTCCCAACGGTGTTATGCGTACTCTGGGCAAGTACATGCTCGGCTCTGGTGCCACTTTCGGGTATTTCCATCTTCCTCTCCAATGATTCTCTCTGGTCTGAGTATGGCAAACTAATCAAAGCTTTGTCTTGACATCTAGACTCTTCATGTCCATCGGCAGCGTTATCCGTTCTGAAGGACCCCACAACGATGCCTGGCTCCGCGCTCGAGGCCCGCCCATGATGCTCCCTCGCCAGAGCCCTCTGCGCCAGATGCGCCAATAAGCTTGTCACTCTCCGGTATCTCTGAGGGGTCGTCCGAAAAGATATGCGACATGACCAAATCGAAGGGGACAGTTTTTGTACGATAGTCATTTCTCGTTTGAGCGTTTTTGATGGATTGGGCTGAGACTGAGGGGTCGTATGGTTGAAAGGCTACAAGGGGGTGGTTATGCAGGCGGCATAGAAAGCTCAACACTTCCCAGTCCTACAGTGTATATATGGCCAGTCACCTATGGGGATTCAGGGTGGTAATACCTCTTGAGGTGACGCTCGTGCCTTAGGTGCTGTCGACGGTCCACCTGCATCTGTTCATCATCGATATCATCCATGGTACTCAGGCACTCTTCATTCTGCTCAGCAGTAGAAGTGAAGTGGCCCATTAGCCAAATGCACGGAAGATGTGCTGAACCTTGGTCTGGGCGTGTATAGCTACCAAATAAACATCATTGCCAATTATCGCTAATAAAGCCACGTCACCTCGTAGAAATCGCCGAGTTTGATCCACAAGATGATTCAATCCTCGTTCAACGTGGGAGTAGCAGCAGGCTAGTCATGCTGCTATAGGTTAGAGTACATCATCAAAAAACTCCTCCCGGTCAGCATCCACAGTATAGTATCTCAAGAAATGGCTCCAACAGCTCCGACTTCCACCTCCGTGAAGGGGATACGTCACCATCGTGAATTCATCTTATTTACGATTGTCCCAGACAGAAACCTCACGAGGCGGTTCAATCCTTCCTCAAAAGCTTGAAGTAATCAAGCGATTGGAGCCGGCAGACTTTGGAACCCTTCATTCTCCCGGATTTGTGAGATCAAACCAGGTATGTGGAGTAGTCTGGTAGTTCATGATCGAAGATCGTGGTATTAGGAAGAAGATGTACCAAATATACAATAGAATCGCGTCAACACTAAATATTGGAATAGTCTCAAAATGAATATCAAATCGTGGTCATTATTATGACAGTCCTTCCTTATGTACATCCTTAATTGATCGATCAAGAACATACATCAAATAAGAGAGTTAAACATCCGGAGAGGACATCTGATCCATTTTGATGCAAAAGGCAGGGAGATTGGCCAACAGTTAGAGAAATAATCAAGGCTAACCCAAAACAAGACGTTACCCTGTTCCTAGTCTTTTGAGATTCTCTGAAACTTCCCAGATTCGTGAAATTGACCTGTTGAGCTGCTTGCGACCATAAGACATATATTCTTGGTAGCCGTCTCATCTGCCTCAGAGTTCTATATCTGTAACAGGTTGAAGGTATAGAAAACATTCTCGGCTCTTCACACTAAACACCGTGCAGGAATAGTAGCAAAGGTGAAACATCAGTTAAGGTTTGGATCTGCTCTATTTGAATCTGCACTACGGTTCTGATAGATTTGACGCCGAGTAGCCAGATATATGCTCTTAGTGTCTAGTTTGTTTGGTCTTAACGAGTACCCTAGGAATCTCAAAGTTGGCGCCATTAGCTTCTTTTAATAGGCTCTGGAACTCTTAGTTCAATATGGCATGGCAACTGTCGCCCGCCAGGTCATAATAACTGTTCTTCAAGTCCTCATTCATTCAGCATAGCAGACCCATTCAGAGAAGCGTTGCGGGCGACACGCTGTGCGTCCCAGCTTCACTCATCTTCCGACGCGCCAACGACGATCTTGCCCAGATGGAAAGGCGATGCGAACCCGATCACCATGCAATTAGCGCATAAAAAGCCGTAGCTAGCTAGCTAGCTGATAGATCTTCAGGTCAAGTTCTCCAGGTCGGTATGCGCCGACCTCGGCTCGTCCTGATGGCCTGTTTTGGCTCCATTGTGCTGCTATCATTGTACTGCCATTCCGACTCCCAGGGTTGGGGCAATAACCGTCTTTTCCATCAGCTTGTGTAACCCGCGGATGTTGTTGTCAATGCATCAGTAGATTCAATAATCTTGAGCCTGACCTGGCCGTGGATCCCTCTACGTGTTCAACGGAGTCGGGCTTGGGGAACAAGCGGTGACTGGCGTGATGTGACACACCAATCGGCCAGCGATCGTCTTTCCCTTCCCGACCCAACTACTACGGTCGACATTTCGCCCCGTCGGACCTCGGGTGCAAGAAGGATGACGGAGACTCGCTTCACAAATGGACCTTTAAGTTTTGGAAACTGATAGTTTGCATGTCTGCTGGCGGCCAAACCATCCCAGGCGGCAAACTGGCTTTGCTTTGAAAACCTACGCGGTCGGACAAGTCGCCTCTCAAATGTTTCGCGTTCATTTCGCGTTGCTCACCGTTGAAGTTTCTGCAAGGAGAACCATAGGGCCAGGATGATCAGCTATGTTCTCGAACCTCCAGACTCACAGCAGAGAGCACTAATAATCCGCAGAGAGAAGGCGAGGGGGTCGATCTCCAAGTATGGTGGATCGGCCTCTTGAGGGTTCCCATGGGTCTTGTCAGGCACAGGCACATGAGTCGCTCCAACTCGTTCGGGTGGGTTTTCCGCCAAGCCGGGGTTCTGGACTGTCGAAATTCCGCCATGGCCACCTCCTTGTGCGAATTCTCGTGTACAGTGGACACTAAGCAAAGCGGACAGGAAGGGCGAGTCGGACAATGTGGGTTGGTGGGTGAGTGACCTACAGTACGGAGTACTGAGAGGTCAGAGGACTGGCAGACCTGTCGGGCAGCAGCCGAATGAGGCAAAAAGAGAAAAAGAGAACCGAAATTTCGATCCAATCTCGGTTACTTCACCCCGCCAGCCAATCCGATCGCCCCCGGTCAAGTCGCCAGTGACGAGAGTGGCCAGTGGCCAGTGGCCACACCCCATGGAAAAATCGCCAACGCTGCTGACACCACTCAAGGGCGAATCATAACCAGCCAGCCCTGAGAGATCCGTGCTGTCCGTTCCTGCATACATGACGCCAGGGGTCACACACCTGTCGCCTGGAAAGAAAACACACTGGAACATCAACACCAAAGCTATCAGGGCGCTGCCCCGGAGACGCTGCTGCACATCTGCTGTTCCGCGAGCATCGTCATTAAAGAGAAACCGCGAGCGCGTACGGAAACACGACCCGATACCTAGATGGTTTCAGCGGGGGCCAGGCCAGGTGGCTATTTCGTTCAACCGTTAGACCCAAATCGCCCCCATTTACGCCTCTCTAGTCTACATTAGGTAGGTAGGGTTGCTGGCGACACGGGCCCCGATGGCCTCGATGGCATCCTCCAGGGGTGGCGAAAGAATCTCGTATTGCGCCTGGAAAACAAAAAACAAAGCGCTGTCACAAATGGCTGCCCGTCGAGTGTTCCGACTGCTCGCGGGGACTTCGTGTTCAAGTACTCCGTATCAGACGAAAGTACTCTGATCTGCAGATGGCCCTAGGATCGTCTCCAATCGCCGGGTGATGACCGTCATACAGCATTGAGAGATTATGTTGCGGTACCTGGACCGGAAGTCCCTTCCGCTCCCTCGCATAACGAGTTGTTATGAGTTCTCTGGAGGAAGACGAACAGGAGGGAGGAAGAGTCTGTGCGGGTCAGCCAGGCCCTGGGCCCAGTGGCCGACTGGCCGTACATTCGTAAGGTTCTTGGCAGCAGTGGTGGTTGACTCCATCGTTAGGGTTGTGATTGCACCCAAGTCTCCATAGTTCGATTTTGGACCGGCCCTATTTCGGATAGTCCCAGGAACGGTCTCCCCATCGGACCAATAGGAGCCCCATCTGACCCCCAAATCGACTAGCGGCAATAATTTTAATCAATTTAATAAAAAAGCCAAAAATCAATAAAGGCGAAAAGGAACGAGAAAATCGAATTTCCCGCCGACTAGGGCTCAATTGGGGACCCTGAATGGATGGATGACCCTTTCCCCAGGTTGGCGGCCAATCTCGCGTGCCTGAGAATTATTTAGACTGGGCGCATACCACGCCCTGTCATACTTCTTCCTTTCCTGACCCTCCCTGTTGTTAGGCCTTACGAGAAAAAACTCTTCTTCACCCTAGTCACTCATTCGGACATCGTACTTCTTGTACCTGGACCCTGTCACTCGTTTATACCTCCTTCATCCTCCCTCAATTCGAGCCCCACACTCCTTCTACAGTCTCTACGCTCTCTACGCTCTTTACCCTCTCATCTCAGTCTTGGTCTTCGAGTCCCACTCATTTGTGCTCAAAGCCTCACCTGCTCTCTATTCTACTCTTCTACGACGATTGCATCGCCGTCTTCTTCCTCTACTACGCCTTTGCGCCTTCTCTCACAGTGACTCGGTTCATTGCCAGACTTCCGTGCTTGTCATCGATACTTCGCGATATCCTTGCACCAACTCACCCTCGTCACTGCACAATCTTCATCTCTTATTGATCTCATTGTTTCATCCAACTCAACCAACAAACGACGAAATGAAGTTCAGCACCATTGTCTCTCTTCTCTGCATTGCCGTCGCCCCGGTCATGGCGTCGGAAGATGTCACCTCCATTGCAACTACGACTATCACCAAGACCTTGATCCGCGTCAACTCGGTCACTGCTACCCCCAGTTCCAGCGCGACACTGATGACCGTCTCGGCGACTTCTACTCCTCTGGTCTCCTCTACCCCCACCTCGACCCAGGCTGCCGCCTCCGCCACCAAGACTGGCGGCGCCGTCGCTCTGGGCGCTGGCATGCCAGCGGCTTTGGTCGCCGGATCCTTCGCGCTGATTATGGGCGCGGCCCTGTAATCGCAGACGCGATCAATTGAGGCAGCCATTGAGACCAGGCAGACTCCCAACAGTCGCGGGTGGGCTGCTGCCTTGCATATACCCCAGCCCGCCAAAGCTTGCTGCTGTTTCTGCCTGGACCCTCAAGGCTCTCTTCAGTTTCCTGCCGTTCATCTCCAGCAGAGCCGGGGTTTACCGTTTTATTCTGAACTGATAATTTCTCTTCTCTTCTCTTCTTTCCATTTTTATGATTCCTCGTGGTTAGCTGGAGAACCCTTTTTTCGGAGAGGATTGACGGCCCTTTTTTTTTTTTTTTTTCTAACGCGATTCACACTTCCAAATACCCCCTTTACGATTCTCTGTGGACACGAGTTGATGTTGAATTTACCTTTCTTCTTCTATAACCCCCATTTTATCAATTTCACTTCTTCTGTTCATATAGTGTTTGGTGGATGTTGTTTTTTCGGGGATCTACAGCAAAGAAGGACTGGTCATACCTACTACTGTCTGGGTTGGCGTAGTCCGGATGCGAATATCAATTTGAATCCATTTGCTGAAGAGCTACACTCGACTATCCACTGGGCATCAATTGACACCTTTACCTTTCGGTCCAGCATGCTATCAATGGTTCCAAATGGCCAGAATGTAGATTTTAAACGTAGCGGAGACTATGTAGATCGAACATTCCAGTGGATCGATGACCATCCGCTTCTCCCGCTTGAAATGACCGTGCGCCCACGCGTCCGCCACTTCGGGCAGCCTGTCGTTTTGATCGGATCTTATCAAACCTGTACGTGGCAAAGTTATGTACGGCTCCGCCAATCAGCTTCCGTCGTTCCGTTTTTCAGCCAATCAGTACTGTGTGAGAAAGGGGCGGGTCCTGACCGCTTACGGGAGCACTAATTTCTGCCGCTTTACCCTATCAAAATTTTTGGTGTTCGGGTCCTTTATCGGGTATATATTAGCGTACTTCCAATTTTAGATAAAAAAGGCCCGGTGGTCTTATAGTAAAATAGCTACTATAACTTTTTTGGAAGGTTTATGGTTCGATTCGGGCTACGAGTCTTTCTTTTTTTTTTTCTTTTTCTTTTTTTTTCCTCCTCTACTACGTAGCTATAGCCTTCTTATACTTTTAATAGTTAATACTAATTATTCTTAACGTTATTTAACGTCTATACTATTAAGAACCTACTGTAGTATAGGTAGTATTATTAGTGTACTTACTCTAGTAATATATTATATATATATATATACTATACTTCTAGAATTTTTATAATATATAGTGTAAACTACTACTAAGGCCTATTAAAGCTATATCTCCCTTAATATTCTACGAAACCTTCTTACTAAAGGCGGTATAATAGCTTAATACGATATCTACGGTATATATATATATATAGGTTTTACTAGGTCTATCCCTATAGGCTCCTTCCCTTCTCCCCCCCCCCCCTAGGTTCTCTATTTTAGTTACTCTTTCTTGCCTTTCTCTAAATAAACCTACGTAGCGTAGTTTATTAGTTATATAATACTAATATATTAGAGGTCTTCGTGTACTATTCTAACTATAGCGGAATACTATATTTTCCTTCCCCTCTATCTTTTTTTTTTCTAAGGGCGTAGGTTCGAATCTACCGGGCGTCTTTTTTTTTTCTAAGGGCGTAGGTTTAAACCTACTAGGCGTCTCTATATATATTATATATATTTCTATTTTAAACGTATACCGCTAACTTAATTAAATAGATACTATATACTATATATATTCCTAATAATCCGCCTCTTCTATTCTACTATCTTTCGCTGCTAGCCTTTACTCTAATAATCTTTTTGCTAGCCGTCCGCCTATATCCTTTACGCGGGCTCTCTTATTATACCTAGTAGCTCGCCTAGCCTATATCTTCTTAATCTAACTACGTATAATAGATTCTACTTTATATTAGCTTTATTCTATAAAGGAACTTAGTTAAAAATTACTTACCTTTCTCCTCCGGCCTAAGCTCCGACTCCTTCTAGTAGTATTAGCTTATATAGTAAATAAGGCTATACTCTATTTTCCCTATAAGAGCTTCGATTCTCTTAATCTTTCGGATAGCCTTTATATATATCTTCGTAGCACTATCTTTAGTGCCTTTATCGTTATTCCGTATTAATATTAGAATATTATAGATTTCTTCGTTTAATAGTTCGAGGTCTTTAAGTTACGTAGTAACTCGGGGGCGCGCTATTCTAAGGGAAAATAAAGAGTTAATTAAGAAAGAAGAACGTTCCTTACGCTAAGTTAGACCTTTAAACTATTAGATTACGTACTATTTTAGCGTCGGTTCTCTTATAATTATTTACCTTCTATATCGTAAATTAAAAGTATAGTAGTTATATACCCTACTAGCGTCGTTTCCTACTTATAAACTTCTTCTAGCTTATATAACTTAACTCTCTTTATAACTATCTCTCTCTTTTTACCTAGCTTACTACTTTAACGTCGATATAGATTTAACTACGGATTTATTCTATAGTCGCTACGCTACTCCGGTACCGTTTAGGGGTCTCCCTAATAATAACTAGAGGATATAGAGCGTCCGCTATTTAGCCTATACCGTTACTATTCGCGCTAGGTAGAGTAGATAGCGTAGTTCTAACCGCTACTATATATCTTATACTATAGCTATACCTTCTACTAGCTAGTATACTAAGTACGATAACTATCGAACGTCGGAGTATAATACGCTACTACCTACGCTAGCCGCTACTATTTAATACTATAAGATCTACTCTAATTAATTACCTTCCTATAAGCAAAATCGCTACGTCTACTATTAGTACCGCCAGGCCTAGATCCTCCGCTAGGCCCGCTAGTCGCCTATTAACCCCTCTAGGACGCTCTCTTAGTAGCCCCCCCCTAGAGTAGCCTCTACTCCTATAGCCCCGGCCCTAGGGATACCCCTCTTAGCTAGCGGCCGCTTAGTCGCGCTCTTACCCTTTATACCCTCTACCTAGCCCCCTCCTAGGGCGCTCTCTACCCCTATAGCTATACCCCTAGGAATACCCCTCTTAGCCGGCGGCTGCCTGCTTACGCCTTTACCCTTTACGCCCTCCGGCTAGGCCCCCCCTAGGGCAGTCTCTACTCTTACTATCCCGCCCCTAAGTATACCCTTCTTAGCCGGCGGGCGCCCCCTTATACTATCCCCTCTAGCGCCGTCTCTGTACCCTTACTCCCTAGCTATCTAACCCCCTACCGCCCGCTAGTACTACTATTATAGTATTACTCTACTAGCGCGCCTTTAACGCTATCGCTACTATAGCCTATATTATATAAATAACCGCTAGATTCGGAATAGCGATCGTCTTCCGTAGGCGTTTTAGTCTAACCCTACGCTACCCGACTTCTCTACCTTAGGACTAATAGACACAGAATATAGTAAGTACCACGCCTTATACTTTAAGGCCGAAGTTCCTCCTAATTCTAAATAAGGCTTTAAGAACTACTATAGATAGGGTAGCGCGGCGGTAGACCTAGTACCTAAGCCTATAAATACTAAGCTACGCCAGTTATTCTTAACTAATAAGGACGATACGAAGTTCTTTCGGAAGTATTCTCGCTAGTTTAATACTACTCTTACGTTTATATCTATATCTATATAATAGGATAATCGTCTATTCGTATAAGCCGCGGCCTGTTCCTACTAGGTACGCGGTATAACTACCTATCTATCTAGACCGCTTAGGGGTACCTAGCCGTTATATATAGCTCTTTATATTCTTAATAGTCCGGACGCGGTTATTAATATTCGGCTAAATACGAATCTAAACCTCTAGAGCGCGGGCCGGCGGATTTTAACCTACCTAAGCCGCGCTATTACTAAGTATAATCTATTTATATATATCTTTCGTACTATAAAGTCTATCCTATAAGACTATAATCTACCTAAGCTTCGCCTTACGCCGTTAACCTAGGTAGTGCTAAACGCCCGGGGGGGCCGCTAGTTTAATATACTATAGGAGAAGGCTAACGAACTTACTATATTTTACTCTAAGATTCCTAGGGAGGATCGAGATCCGTCCGCCTACAATATTTAGCTTTATCTTTATAAGCGCCCTACCGCCGAGATATTAACGTCCTTAGGTATAGCGTAGCCGCTAAATAGCGTTTAGGGTATTAATAGTGCTATATAGTACTTATCTAATATTTACTACTCCTACCCGCTATATATACCGCTCTAGTATATTTTATTTTAGCCTTATAGTAGTATTAGTTACTATCGAAAGCTCTATCTTACGAATTTAACCTAGCTTAGTTTACCCTAGTAGCGGGAATATATTACGTAGTAGACCTAGGTAAGATTTCTTCTCTATACTTAGCGGAATTCGTTTAATACTACCTACCAGGAGGGTAGGCTATTCTAATAATTCTTAATTAACCTTTTTACGATAATCGAGAAGACCTATTTAGAGTAGATCCGCTACCTAGATAACTAGAAGAAGATACGCTCTAATAAATACTCGAATATTATAAGGCTAAAGGCTACGATATATAAATAATCGATCCCTATATCAGAAATTAGTTAGCCGATTATTTTACCTTTATTATTTAAGGGTAGCCTACGTAACTATATTAATTTATATTAGGACTCTTTAGCGATTATATAGTAATATAGTAAGCCTACGCTATTTATTACCTTTACGGCGAATCCTAACTAGAGTAAGATTACTAATTAGCTTCTTCGCGATAATAATAGCTTCCCTATCTAGGACTCTTTTAACCGGCCTAATCTTATTATACGTATATTCCGCCTAAAGCTAAAGGAGCTAATTTATAATCTTAAGAATAGTATCTTTAGTAGATACTATACCTCTATCTTTATTATTAAATATTAGAAACGTAGCTTACCTTACGCCTATATACTTACTTAGATTAAGAATAATCGTAACTTCTTAGATCCGTAGTAGATTAATAAAATTATTTCTACTAAGTTACTAGACCCTAACGAAGACCCTAAGCTATACTAGATTATTATAAAGATAATACTTTATAGCCGTTATAGTAAATTAAATCCGAAGGCTTAGTATATAAAGGTATATAACTTTCTCCCCTAGCTTCCCCTTTCCCCGGCTTCTCTCCCTCCCTAGCTCTCTAGGGGGCCTCGCCGCCGCCTATTAGGGCTAGCTAGCCGGTACTTATTACCCCCCTAGCTCCGCGGCCGGCTCCCCCTAAATAGGCTACCTCTACCGGGCTACCCCTACTAGTCTACCCCTATAGGCGCCCCTCCCCGGCTTCCCTCCTTAGCTCTACGGCCGGCTTCCCCTAAATAGGCTACCTCTACCGGGCTACCCCTATTAGTCTACCCCTATAGGCGCCCCCCCTTAGCTTCCCCCCCTGGCTCCGTAGCTAGCTCCCCCTAAACGGGCTACCCCTACCGGGCTACCCCTATAGGCTCCCTTAGGTTTATTTATCTTATATATTATACTAATCGTTCTTTTAGGAGGTTAATAGTAGGTAGTACTACTTAAAACGCTTCCTACGTCCCCTTTAAGACCGGACTAAGGTACCTAAGAATACCTATCTATAATATCGCCGGCGTACTAGCCCTAGCTTCACGACTACCTACCTATACTAGCCTAGCGAGGAGTTCTAAGTTAGTAACGAATAGGTTATACTATATAACCTATACCTTACGCGTAAGTTTAACGCCTATATTAATATAGAGATTTATACGACTCTCGACGCTATCCGCTACTTATATAAGTATATTTATAAAGGCCTAGATCGCGCTACTATTAAGTTTATAATCGATAAAACTAAGGACTTAGTTAACGGCCGCTACCTTAGGTCGTTAGAGGCTATTTAGAGACTCCTAGAGTTCCTTATCGACCGCCTTAAGCTATCTATTCGCGCGTTAGTTATTTATTTACTAGATAATCGAAGTGTTATATTTAATAGTATAATAACTAATAAGGCACTAAATAACTTACTAAACGATAATCGTATAACGCTTACTAAGTTCTTCCGCTACTACGCTAATCCTAATAACGCTAATAAGCTAAAGTATATCTACTAGGACTTTCCTCGCTATTTTACCTAGCGTAAGAAGACTTAGGAGCCGTATATAAACGCTATATTCTAGCTTAGCTACGTATACCCTCTTACGCCGGCGGTAGAGAAGGCCTACTATCTTCGGTATCTCCTAATAGTAGTTCCTAGGCTAAAGAGCTTCGAGGAACTTCTATCTTTTAAGGGTATAGACTATATTTCTTACTAGGAGGCCTACTATATATATAGCCTATTACGCCGGGGTAATAATTAGCTAAAGTGCTTTAAGGATACTATCTACTTTTAGATTAGTAAAGTCTTATAGTAGATATTTATAGGCGTAATTATAAATAGATCTCTTAATAAAGTTATAGCCTATTAGATCTAGGAATATTTCGCTAAGTAGTTTAGCGATAATTTACTACGATTTATTAGTATCCGGGTCCCCTATCTAGACCCCCCTAGTAATAGCTCCTACCTAGATCTTACCTATTATTATATCGAGTAGGATCTAAAGGCTTATAAGGACCTAAGCCTTACGATATATAGTATCGAGAGCCCCCGGCTTCTATAGCTATCGATCCTTAGCTAGGAGTTCTTAGAAATCTAGAACGAGCTTACCTATAACCTAGTTTAGGAGGAAGACCAGTTCAAAAAGCTTTATAATAAGATAAATCTAACGTAGTCGGTTTTTTGCGACGAGGTTATTAATACTATCTAGACAGCGCCGGAGACTATATAGTTCTTTCTTTATAGGCCTAGTAGTACGGGTAAAACCTATATCTACTAGACCCTTATCTTATACTTTCGCTCTAGAGGTAAAATTATTCTTTACGTTACCTTAACTAGGGTTACTATACTTCTACTACTAGGTAGCTATATAGCTTATAAGGCCTTTCGACTACCGGTCCTATACCTTAAGGGTAGTACGTATAATATTACCCCGGAGAATAGTACTAGTAAGCTTATACACCGTATTACGTTAATTATTTAGGATAAAACGCTAATAACGTATAAGAATATTTTTAACGCCGTCGATAGAATACTTTAGGATATAAAGGGAAACGACCTAATTTTCGGTAGCGTACCGGTAATCTTCGGCGGCGATTTTTAGTAAATACTACTTATTCCTAACGACGGCCGCTATAACTAGGCCTTAGTTATAACGTCTATAATCTAGTACTCTAAGGTTTAGGATAAATATATAAAGATTCGCTATTTAATAGAGAATATACGCCTCTAATTAACTAACTAGGCTAATATTACTTTAGCCCGTTAGTTAGACGAGCTATATACTAACCTAGCTATAGAAGGCCTAATCCCGATTCTATATTATATTCTAGTCTATTATAGCGTAGATAACTTAACTACTACTATTTACCCCCCTACTTTTATATAGGCCCTACCGGATAGTAATAACGCCTAGTGTCCCTCTACGCCCTCTACGCCCCTAGTATACCTACCCCCCGGCCGGCGTCTGCCTATAGCTTCTACGCCCCTAATACGCCTACCCCTTAGCTAGCGCCCGCCTATAGCTTCTACGCCCCTAGTACGTCTACCTCTCGGCTAGCGCCCGCCCGCGGCTTCTACGCCCCTAGTACGCCTACCCCTAGAGTATCTACCCCTAGAGTACCTTATTAATTAGAAGCTATATATAGATTTCTTTAAATAGCGGGCGATTCTTTCTACGCGTAATAAAGATATTAATAAATTTAACTAGTAAATTCTTAACCTTTTACTAGGCTAAGAGTAGTCCCTCCGGTTATTTAACTATACTAATAAGGCTTCTGCGGAATATAGTAATTCTCTAACGCCGGAGTATTTAAATTCCCTTTCTCTACCTAGGCTATCTCTAGGTAATATTCGGATTAAGGTTAGCGCTCCTATTATATTACTACGGAACCTTAATACCTATAATAGTCTTTATAACGGTACGCGTATAGTAGTTATAGGTATTCGATAGGGCTATATTAAGGTATATATAATAACTAGTATAGTAAAGGGTAAAACCTGCCTAATCTACCTAGTTACTCTTATATCGAATAAGGGAGAATTCGCCTTTAGGTTCTACCGCCTCTAATTTCTACTCCGCCTTACCTTTATAATAATAATTAATAAATCCTAAGGCTAGTTACTATTATACGTTAGTATTAATCTACGCGTCTCCCTATTTATATACGGCTAGTTATATATTACCTTTTCTTGTACTACTTCGGTAGCGAATATACACGTGCTTTTTAACGAGGCGAATAAGTCTACCTTAGTGAATAATATAGTATTCTATAAGGTCTTACGCCTATTCTAGTCTTAATCTTAATCTTTACTTTATATTTAGTTACTCTTACTTTAGATTTAGTTTAGAATAAATTTCGTTTATATACTTTTTATAAATTCCCTTATACTTTTAGTAGAAATATATAAACTTTACTCTTAATAATATTAGGTTAGGTTTTATACTATACTATCGGATATTCGTTTCTCCGGGTATAATTAATATATAATTAGCCGCTCGGCTATTATTTTAAAGTAATAATCTTCCTTTCTATTTTATTTCCCTTCTATTTTTCCTACGCTATAGCTACTATATCCGCCCGTATATTCCCCGGCGGCTACAGCGTAACGCCCGCGAATACCTACTATTTTTTCGCTAGGACTATTATAGTCTATATCACGCTAGCCGACCTAAAGGCTATAAAGATATTACTAGAGGTTTCTTACTAGGGCCCTATCTATCCCTACTTAAAGGATATTATTAATAATAAGGCTAGTTTACCTCTTATAATCGATTATTATAATCGTTAGTAGTCTTCCTTTACCTCGGGCGCTATAGTCTTTATATAGGGAATTCTTTCTATAGAGCTACCTCTAATAGGCGGCTCTAGCTATCCCTAAGTTTCGGTCTATACTAACTAGCTAGTACTATAAGTCTTTACTTATAATAATTTAGCTAAGCCTTACTAAGAAGATCGACTATAGTTTAAATAGCGACCCTAACGCGTATAATTACGATATATATACGCCCTCGATATTTAATAGCTCCCTCTCCTTTATCGGTACTTATACTAGGGGGTCTATTAATCCGGCCGGCTTATAACTCTTCTATCTTACGATAACTATATATAATATAGCCCGGCTAAGAGCGGCGGCTAAGGGCGCTATAGCCTATATTACCTATAAGGTAGTTTATATAGTTCCTTTAGTATAGTGCTAGGCGAATTTCCCGACCCTAGCTACCGGCTACTACTTATAGGTTTTAGGCGATTAGGTAGGCTACTATAATATAGATAGTATTAAATATCTCTATATAGTGATTTCGGTAATATCCTTTATCCCTAATAGTTTAGCGACTAGTATAGTAAACCCCTAGCCTATTATTTCGACCGTCCTAAGTAAGCGCCGGCGCGCGCCTATTAGTACTAGCTAGCCTATACCCCTACTAGAGGAGCCTAAGCCTAAGGTAGATTCCGGTAAGTCTATACTCTATAAGCCTATAATTTCTTTATCGCCCGATAATACGCTCTCCCTCCTACTATACCCTAGGCTAGCTCTAGTCGCGCCTATACCTTTAGATACTTTAGAGGATAATACTTCGGATAATAATACTTCGGATAATAAAGATTCAGATAAAACCTCTTCTAATAATTCTTTATATTATAGTAATACGGAATCTAATATTAATCTAGAGCCTACGCCGGAGGCGGAGCCGCCTACGCCTAATAAGAGTCGTAAGCAGAAGTAAATACTTTCTCCGGTGCGGGTACCTTAGGCTAAGCGTAGGAAGTCTAAAAAAATCGCCTCTACTACTTTAAAAGGTCGTGCTAACCTTTAGTCGTAGGTAATCTAAATAATAGCGCTAAGAGATATAAGGGTCGTACTATTAGGCGTTAAGAAATACTAGGCTTATATATATATAGACTTAGATATTATTTATTAGCGTCGGTTCTATAACTAGGCGCTACGTAGGTTCTCTCTATAGGTAATATATTTATTATGCGGATACTACCCCTATCTCCCGGCGTCGGGCCTAGCCTATATCGTTCCTGCTAACTAGCTAGCCTACAGCTGCCGTTTCACATTTTACATTTAGAAAAATGCATGTCTTAGGATTAATTCCGTGTTCTCTAAGTACAGCAAGGGACGGGGGCCGCGCGAGCGCGGCCGCCAAACCTTGTCTCTTGGTATTTGACATTTTATCTGAATAATCCTCGGTTTTTCTTCAATTTTATCTCTTCTCTTTCCCCGCGCTGCCTGGAGGGATTCAATTGTTCCAATTGATATACCCGAGATCTGTTTCTCTCCCTCTAGAGCGCCCTCGTCGCGTGTGTGTTGACATTACTTCCTCCCCGCGGGCTCCACAACGCGTCGCGACCCCTTCTGGTCCGAAGCCAAACACACCTCAATTGCGCCTCCGGGTGACCTCAAAGGGACACACGAAAAAGAAGTAACTCGTCGCCCCTTGCGACTCCATTGATCGCAAATGGACAACGAGGTCCCCCTCCCCCCACCACGGCGGATTCGACACCGTTCGCCATCCCGCCTCTCCCCCGCGGGTTCGGTCGCATCGTCTTTCCGCAGGTCGCGCCGGCTGTCGCGCTTCGACGACCGCTCCAGCCAGCCCTCAAGTGACCCGGCGCTATTCTCCAGTGATGACATTCCCGCGTCCGGGCTGGAGAACTATCATGCGCCGGTAGCGGGCGCTGGGCGCAAGCGTCGATACCGCGGGACATGGTGGGGAGAACAGGTGGCGGATCCGAAGCGGAAGAGGGCTGATTTTAAGGAGAAGCGTCATGTTGATAGTGGTGTTTGGATGGGGAGTGATGAATCTATCGCGGAGTCTTCTTTGCCGTCGGAAGATGCGTCGAATTGGGGAGAGGATCTCTTGAAGACGGTGCTTGATCCTCGGGCGCCGAGCAAAGTCTCCAATGCGCCTTCGCTCGTTCAAGCGTCTGATATGCCTTCAATGCCGGTGCAGCCGAGGCCAGTCATTTTGCAAGGTCCGGTTGAGTCGGAGGAACACAAGTATGCGAAAGCTGTGATCAATGATTGTCTTGAGAAGGGCGATGACAGCGTCGATCTTGGGTAAGAGATTCTCCCTCGTGGACAGTATGATATACAAAGATCTGGTTTCTAATCATCATGGCTATAGGAACATTAATATGAGGGTTATTCCTCCAGGTCTATTGCGACCCTTACAGCATCTTACCAAGCTGCCTTCTTTGCATGAGGCACCCGTATCTGAAAACGCTTATTTCTCACTTCAACCATTCCTCCGAATTTATCTCTCCAACAACTCCCTCACGACACTTTATACTAGCGAGATCTTCGACTTGAAAGACCTCAAGGTTCTCAGCTTGCGGAACAACAAGCTCACGCGGATCCCCGAGGCGATTCGCAAACTGACCGCTCTGCAAGTCCTCAATGTTTCCGTGAATCGACTCGATGAACTCCCCTGGGATCTTCTATGGCTGTTGCAGCAGGGGGAGTTAAAGCATTTTACCGCCCATCCAAACTCGTTCCCGTCAATCGACGAGTCTGGACCGGTCGAATGGCACTGTCAGTTTGACAAGGCCAATGACGAAGATAAAGATGGTGATTCAGATGAAGAAAACGCTGTGGAAACCACCCCCATCCCAAAATTCCGCGACTATGAAGGCACGCCTCCAGATGATGCATGGACACCCAGCCACGTCGCAACGGGACCAGTGAGTCGCTTAGACATGGAAGGACGAGCCCTCGAGTCGAATACCTCATTCAACGCACCCTCCACAGCACAACCCGCATCCAGAGCCCCGTCACTCCGCGAGGTCTCCCTCCGCGCGATTTCCAAACTCCCGGGTATCGACCAACTCACCGATCTCGAACTAATCGAGTTCCCCGCGCTCGTGATTCCCTTGATCTCGCTGGCGCGACAGGCCCGACAGGAAGGGGCACAACATTGTTCCATCTGTCAGCGGGAATTTATCGTTCCTCGCGCTAAGTGGACTGAGTGGTGGGATTGCACTCCACATGAGAATGGTATGAAGAGGCCTCGGGGTTCGGGGGAGCAGCTCAGGCCTCTACCCTTCAAGCGGGTTAGCTGCAGCTGGGCTTGTGTGCCTGGCGTGCAGTCTTTAGAATAGTTTTCTGTTGGGGGTTTCTTGTTCCGAGATACGGCCTTGCGGCCTTGTATATGGTTTACTTGTATGTATTAGATTTCGGTGTTATTATAGCTTACTGCGGCTATGGATATATGGTTATGGATGTTCATTATTTTCGATTCTCCAGGGCTTGGCCCGAAAAGTTATCAATAGTGTAACCATCTGTGGTATCCAAGAGCGGTCCAAGGGGATTGAGTCTGTAACTGGTCCCTTATTGTGGGATCGTAACAATACAAAAGTGGCCGGTTCGCTCTTAAGATGTGCTTGGATCTCGTGGAACTGGTTGACGATTATGAAGCCGTCTCGAGGAAGACCAGAGCATCGGCTAGATGGTGCACATGCTCCATGGGGGACATCAATAGGGCCCTAGGCCCTAGGCCCTTCAGTGGGAACGCTTCCTTCCGGCGTCACTCCGGTTTTGATGCCAAGTGTATCCTGTGCTGATGATTCCGGAGCTGTGGTTGCATGCCGTATGGGGAATCTGGCATCGACGAGGGCCTCGCAGCAGCTCTCTATTTCAATTTTTGGGATGGTAATGGCTCTGCTTGGTGCAGCCTGTCCCTCCGCTGTCGTTGAGATATGCATAGAATGTTCATGCGGTCCGCAAAGAGGTCGTTCACTTGAGGCTCACGGCCACCTCAACCATCTTGACCCATCGAGTCCGGGTCTCCGGAAGCCCAGTGTCTTCAGAGATCGCAGAGGCCGGACGTTTCTTCTTTTTGTTGGCGACGCTTTTCGATGCAGAATTTTGCGATTCGGCCTTCTCTTCAGAGTTCTTCTGGGCATCTCGCTGCCCCTTTTGTTGAGCTTCCTCCTCGCGTTGTTGTTTCTGTAGTTCCCGTTCTTTCTTTTCTTCATCCTCGACCACATCATCGACAACAAGTACACTCCCAGTTTTCACCCGAACCGTGTACTCGGCCTCTTTCTCCTCAAACCATTTGCCCACGTTCAGTGCCTTCTCGATGGCACGCCCAGTAGCCTTCACAAACACCTCTTCTCGCTTCTCGGCGACCTTGGCGAGCTCTGCAAGCTTCTGTTGTTCCGTCTTGCGGCTGTCCTCAAGGCTGATATTGGCCGTGGCGCGCTTCTCAGCCTGGCGGAGTAATTTCTGGACGCGCTTCACGGCACTCATGAAAGGCGTGCCGCTCGATATGTAGACGACCTTGGGCACCGAGGCACCAGCATAGGGAGAGGCAACGGGCGCATGAGGAATGGGTCGCTTTTCAACCTTTGCATCTGGAAATCCCAGTTGTTAGACTTTTTGCGCGTGTTCATCGTCGAGCATCTCGATGGTGATCCAGAAGGAGGGGAATCGGGGTAGGAGACGCACATTTTGGGAGCTTGACGAGGTTCTGGTTCTTCTTCTCGAATTGGAGCTGTCGCTCCAAGGGTCCGTTTCCCATTGTCAGATCGGTATTGTTTCTGTTTCGTTACTCGAGAGCTGTTGCTGGGAAGTTGCGTAGGTCGCTTATCGTCATATCTTTTCTGCCGGGCGGTGTAGATGTATGAGGCGCACTCCACCAATTCCCCAGATCGAGTGATTAGATGCCATGTTGTATCAACACCTGATTTCTGGATTAGGGAAGAGTCACCCGTTCAATATATGATACCCAAGGGCCGGGCTTTATGCATTTTAATTAATGTCGAAATGGCTCATTGAAGTCGCAAAAATCAGGTGACTGTTCATGGAGGTAGCTCCTCTCTCGGGCAGCGGCTAAATATATCTGGGGAATTTGCCCGTCCTTCTTCCACTCCTCTGGAGTTTGCCAGAGCAGCAGCACAGCCCCCAAGAATTCCTTCGGCCTCAATGACACTGTACAAACAATGAACACAAGATGAAAATATCCAAGTCCTGTACCAGCAAGCGCAAGTGTACGACAGAGAGGGCGGGGTGGTCCTGCCAGCAATGCACTAAACATGGGAGACAGTGCTCCTTCTCTATCAACACCTAGAAGTTACAGGGAAGGAGCATTCAACCAAGAAACAAGCAAGTCCAGCACAGACGTCATCCAAAGATGACAACTTGCAAAAGGTGACTGTCGATATTCGAGACCACCTGGTGGAACTCTACCTACGCTACATCCATGACAAAAACCACACATTGTTTCATCCTGGATTGCTGAGGGAGCAAGTGAAAACCGGCATTCTTCCCAAGGCAGTGGTATATGGAATCATGGAAATAGCGACTCGGTAAGTCTAGGGAAAGACGAAGAAAGTGGCATTGCTGGAATCATCGCTCATTTTTGTTTACCCGAAAGGTTCTCCGGCGAGGAGGATATTCGTCAGAAGACAACAGCATTCTTCTCAACGGCGAAGAGCCTATTGAGATGGTTATTGATAATGTGTGCCTCGATAATATCCACGCCAGTATTCTGGTAGGCAATTTGTGCAGAGCGGAGGGAGAATCTCTATCGGAAGGTCTATTCTTTGGTAAGGGGCCCTGTGCAAGAGACATAATTGGGAATGATCTTTCTGACACATGGAAGGTATTGCGTTTCCAAATGGAAAACATCCTCCACTTACCGTCTTCAGATGCCAGCGAAGACACTATCATCTAGGAGATCAAGGTGAGAACTTGGTGGTCTCTCTACATGATCGACCAATGGTCTTCCGCAGGCCTGGACTTGAACAAACAAATGCAAGATGATCATCATCGCTTGCCCATACTCGAGACCATATTCTGGTCTCTGAAACCAGGGCAACAAATTGGCCAGGATGATCAGCCTGGTCTAGGTCTCTGGGGGTATATGGTCATCCTGGCCCGAATATTCGGGAACACCCAAGATTTCCATCAGAAGCTTTCAAACGGAGTCCTCGATGAGCGCCACGCGGAACTGATCACACAAGATCTCGCACGAGAATTTGAGACATTTTAACAGGGACTTCCATCAGATCCCCATTTCACCGCGCACAACCTGAAGCATCATGCTACAGTGGGCCTGGGACAGGCTTTTGTGGCACTTCACCTGGGGCATCATCACTACACCACCTTGTTATATTTCCCTTCCTTCGACATTCAGCTCTCTCAGACCCGCAGTCGAGCCCTATTTGCTTCCCGCTGCAAGCATCATGCAACAATGTTTAGTGATCTATTGAGGACTTCTCATGAAACCCCAGATTGCGAGGCGGTATATTTCATCGTGGTACACATGACTGCAGTGTCATCGGCGGCCCTTTTGCATACATTGCTATTCGGAAATCATGATGAAATCTTTGACGCGAGAAATCGGCTCTGTTCGAATTTTGAAATACTCCTCAAACTCAAACCCTACTGGCCGGGGGTCGACCTCATGGTAAGTCGGAAGACCTAACAAGCTGATTCGATATCAAGAGCTAATTCTTTTCAGATGGACCGACTATTTACATTTCAAAAAGTTTGTATGCGCTCGATGGACAAAACTTATACCGTGGACAGATGGATAGTCAACTTCCTTCTTCAGCACGTGTTACTTATCGACGGAGAGCTAGAAGGTACCGGCTACGTCCGACCTCGCGGAACGTGGGAATTTTGCGAATGATGCCCTATCGATCCTGCGCCCAGCGATATCATGCAAAAGTCATAACAAGCTTGACATCACGCCTCTGCAGTTTTGGCCTCTTGGTGAACCGACGGCCGTTGGTTTCCTGCAACATTGGCTTGGTCCCCGTCGAACAGGGCGGCAATTTCCTCCAGTGTCGGACCTTTCGTCTCCACGAAGAGAAACCAGATACAGAAACACTCGACCACGAGGATGGCAATGTAAACAAAGTAAAATCGCCATTGAATTGCGGGAAAGCAAGAGTACCCAATCCCCCTATACACCAACGTCTGGCAAAACTACGTCGGCGAAGACGGCGACAATGATTTCCCCATCGTCGCTGGCGGAGGCGGCTACCCGGGCGACTACTTGTCGGGAGGCGGCACCAGCACCGTCCTCGATGTGTGGCAGAAGTTTGCTCCCTCGCTGGATTTCATCGGCGCCCGATGTCTACCTGAATGACTATACGAGTTCCTGCCGTGAGTACCGCCACCGCAACCAGCCGCTTTTCATCCCCGAGCTGCGGCGTGATGAGTACGGTGTGCCGCGTATTTGGACCGCCTATGGCTCGTTCCAGGCCATCGGAGTCTCGCCCTTTGGCATTGATACCCTGGAACCAGCGACAGACCCGTTCACCAAGCACTATGGCCGGCTCAAGTCCGTCTCCCAGATTATCCTTGATGCCCAGACGCGCCCCGACAGCTCGATTGGATTCTACTTCGACGAGCTTGCCGCCGACGGCACCGATCCGTCCAAGCCGGTCATCAAGCACTGGGCCGGATATGAGATTATCATCGAGCGGTGTTTCGACTTTGGCAAGCCCGGGCCTGGGGCAGGTATGGTCATCCACTTGGGTGGGCCCAGATTCCTCCTGGTCGGATGGGGCTTCCAAGTGCGCGCCCGGTCACTTTCGCCGACTAGCACGTTCACGGGATTCCTGCGATTTGAGGGGAAGCAGGTTGTGAACTCGGAGACGGGGGAGCCCCGAAATCTGCGGACTCTGAATGGGGATGAGACTCGGAGTGGAATAATCTTTGCTATGATGCCGAATGAGGATCCGCATTATGGGGGGTTCCCGATTTGTGTGACCATCCCTGCGAATACGATGATTGCGGAATTGGAGGTGTACTCGATTGAGGAGGTGGATGATTTGTGAGGCGTGCATGAAGCGATGAGTACGCTGTAGGTGGAGGCTTTGTTTGATGTTGATGAGAGTGGGGGTCCTGACTTTTGATCTTCTCTGGACCCTGGTTTTTAGCTTGTACATTGGATTAAACCTTAAAGTAGATCACCTCTCAAGATGACTCGTTTATCCCAAACACCCAATTACGAAAGCAGGAGTACAAAGAAACGAAGATCGTATCTTGATATCTCTCGAAGCACATACCTCACTGCAATATCGACAGGCTCATGCATCACCAGACTTGAAATTGAGCCATAGTGACATCCTTTGTGCGAACCAGACGCCCCAAGTTCCAACATGACAGGCTCTCCCGGATCAAACATTCCCAAAAATTTAGACAAAGATCTGCCACACCGGTCCCCGCAACATCGAACACGTCTCATTTGGAATGTGTGTCAAAGTACGAGGTCTTTCTTCCTTTGTACTATGTACATAGTACTTTGTCCTCCGTAAAGGTACGTCAATACCAAACTCGATTTCTCTGCCCTACCACCGAAAAGCCACATGATCATCTTTGCTCCCGAGGAGATGGTTAGCTTGCAAATCATAAATGAAGGTAGTACCACACAAGCGAGAAAGAAAGACAAAAGGACGAAAGAACAAAAAAACAGGGTCTGGTCTAGAGGTAACACGGGCCCCCTGATTGCGATTCGCGACCCAGTGATTTCCCCTGGGCTGCAGCGCGCGATTTCTCAATTTCAAGGTCTCGAGCAAAGTCTGAGTTTAAAAGGAGTCCTTGGGATTCAGTTACAGCGCCCAAGGAGCAAATGCTAATCGTAAATTGTGAGGGCATGACATGGTTGCTCACAGCAATCAATTGCGGCGTACTATAGAGTCCTTTCTTAGAGGGAAGGACTGTGTCTAAAAGTAGAACAAGATTGCGTGCAGCTACCGTACTTGTGTCGATTGACTACCTAAGCTGTCAGGTTTCAGGATGAGAATGTTCGTCATGCCTGCTGAGTAGTTAGTCAAGTATGGACTGGTAGATCTTGGGTACTCGGGACGGTCTCTCCCCGGGACGCTTGTGAAATTGCGAATTTGGATATCCTCCGTAAATCAAGAATCCGGCCAGGTACGGCGGTAGTACAAAGTCCGTATACAAGACTCGGAGGGCCCGAGGATCTGGTTGGATCGCCGAGACGCCTCGAGGCACCATCAACGATCATGATGCCATGATCGCCGTCTAGCTCACGCCGCGGAAGCCCTCATGTTAACCACAACATTGGCATTAATTTGACAGAGGGTCTGACGTACCCGTCCGACCGGTTAATGAAAGGATGAAAAAAATTGTCGATCGTAGTGTCTGGACTTTCTTTGTGCACGGCCTGAGGCCCCACGAAAAGGAACCGATCTCACCCGGTTTGGGAAGGTCAGTTTTTCCGACCCGCAAAAAAGAGGCTGCCTGGTGGTTATTTCTGGTTGGGCAACACAGGGAACCACTTTATCGGGCCCTCATTTCTTTGTTGTGAGAGGGGCTTTTGAGCTTGATGCGAAATTGGGAGAATCTAAAAAAAATGGGTGTCTTGAGCAAGATTGCAGTGCTACTGAACTCACTGTGATGGGAAGATTGATTCCAAGGGGCAAGAGAGAAAAAGAAAAGCGACGCATCGTAAATAACCAGACATCTGAAACGAGTCAACGACGCAGGTACTTAGTACTGGCCTCGGCTGTACCTGAAAGTACTTACTGAAAGTGTCAAAGTACTGTACTCCGTACTCCGTACTCCGTACCTGAAAGGCCCAACGGCATTTTCTTGGGTCGCGAGCGGGGGTGACAAGGCAAGAACCATGGGCGATGGCGCCGATTGCGGTTGTTTATTGATCGACGTCAGGTACTCAGTAGTACGTAACTAAGTACGTACGGTACGGAGTATATATCCTTCTGTCCAAAAGTAAAGGGAATACCTGTCATGTGTACATACATAGTCTCCGGATGATAAGAAAAGAAGACCTCTCATTTCTCGAGTGGCCAATTTGACTGCTCTTACGTGAGTTTCTTTGTGCGGCGGAAACGGCGAGGGCGACCCCCGGTGTAGTGCGGGCAGGGGGGGGGGGTCCGTTAAACTGCACAGATTGCATGGTCCACCCCACACAGATCGAGGGAGGCACAGTTAATGAGTTTCGCCTCCGCAAAAGGCAGGTGACGAATGCCTCCAAAAAAAAAGACCTCGCCGCAGCATAGAGTGACCTATATTTGTCCGACACTCTTTCGTAGATCGCCCTTCTGTAGAGGGAAATTGTGGAGGAAGAGGCAATTTCAGCAGCAGAAACAAAACATACTGTCGCTCCTGCTGCCAATCCTCCTCAGAAAATCGAGATGACAGCCGGTTGTGCGCTGACAAGCTAGACAGCGGGTCCCTAGACGCTGCAGTCAGTGCAGTGAGATGGAGTTAGTCCCATAGAGGATTGGTCGGTCCGAGGAAGTACAGTAGTACAGTAGTCCCTGTGTCCATAGCAGGCTCAAAATTCTGACACCACCTCACAGGCTGAGCGGGCTCACATCGAGTTCCATCGAACGGTGCGAAATTCCCCAGGACCCGGAAAGGGATACGCTAGCGTGCACCATGGCGTCCTCAACCAGAACCTTGGGCCCGGACGCAGCGCGAGACACCGCGCGGCGGGTTGGACGAGGATCGGTTAGCGTGTCGGTTCAAGACCAAGTGGACCGGAATCGCGGAAGACGCAACGGCTGTCTTTTCCCAGTGTTGATGGCCCTCTTAATTTTTGGAGGGCGGCTGACTGCAGAGGTGGAGCCTCGAAGGTACACAAGTACCGTACACAACGGGGTATATGGATCCGGTCATACATAGTACATAGATGGGCAGTCGAATGAGAAGAGTAAGATGAGGTCTTATTCTTTGAAAGTGGAGGAGAACAGTGGAGTACTGTGTACAGAGTTGAACGGAATGAACGAATCGATGGGTCAAGATGGAGAGGGCGTAAATGTGAATATTGAATAATAATAATAATAATAATAAACAAGAGGGGAGAAACGGGTGTCGGGTGGAAGTGGAAAAGTGGAAAAATACACCCGACGGGGGGATCCACCCGATGCGGTCCAGACTGTCTGGACTCTGGACTGTTCAGACTCAGACTCAGAGAGAGAGACTCGGACGGTTCCTTGACTTCCACTTCCTCCACTGGTTTATGGTTTATGAGTAACCCTCCCTCCCACCTTTTCCCCATTCCCCAAACCCGTTTTGCTTCTCTGTTTTGTTTGCTCACTCTCTCTCTCTCTCTCTCCACGCCTTTTATCCCATCTTCTCTCCTCTCCTCTCAACTTCTCTCCTTCTCTCCTTCTCTCCTTCCACGCACTCTTCTTCGCTACCCCCACCCTCCCTCTCTCGTTCAACCTCTGACCCAACACTCCCTTCGTTCGATCAACGTGAGACGTGTCTTGCAGTCTATCCTCACGGTTTCTTCCCTTCACGATCCTTGAGAGCTAGCCTCCAATCAAAAACAAACAAGAAACTGTGACGTCTCGTCTTTTGTCTTTTTGCTTAGATCCGATCTTGCAGCCGCGAGGTCCGACCAGCCAACGAGAGCATTGAACGCTGCACACCCCTCGCGTCAACATCTCAAACATCTCATCCACCTCAGACACTCGCCAAACTACCAGCTCCCCTTTTGGTACTTTCTGTACCTCCTACTCTCTTTTCAGCCACGCACACGCTTGCCTCCTCGCTGCGTCTCCGTCATATGGCCCGTGTTGCGTGCATCTGATCCGCTCTGATCTCTACGCTTATCCCCGCCTCATCTTCGGTGTTTACCTTTTTTTTCTTTCCAATACACACTCTCCTTTGCCAAACGTTTCACACACGCTTTCACCCCTTTGGCGTGTTTTGAAATAGGTCCCAGCCCTCGGAAGCATGTTCAGCATTGTTATTTATGCAATCTTGGTCTTTCGAACTTGCTGTCGATTCTTTACATCTTTAAAAAGTCCCTCGACATTCCTACTTCACCACAAACGCCTTTCCTACTCCACACTGCACAGACCAGAACCCGCCCTCTTGCACCATGTCTACGCTTCCATATTCGCCTAAGAACCCGGATGGCGTCTCGTTCACCTGGATTTTCGACCAAGTCCTCCGCGACCCTGCTGCCTATGAAATTCCCCTCCGTGACATGTACGCCCTCAACTGCCACCCGTCCAAGTCTTTCCTGCCGGGCAGCAACTCGCCGGAGACCGCCTTCAGCCCACGTAACTCGACCTCGACCCAGGCCTCGAATTCTTCACAGGAGAGTTCCGTGGATGCTGCCGCCGACTTCCGCTCTCAGTTGATCCACCAGATCTCTCGGATGCCCTCTCAGCCATGCTCCCTCCCGCCCAGCTTTTTGACCTCCTTCCTCCGCCGTTGCTTCCCCAAGGACCTGGAGCAGGTGGACTTTCCTCAGGGCTTGACGGCTTTGGACTATGCCAAGGACTTGCAGAACCGATGGAAGAAAGAAATCTCTCTGGCGCTGCAGCGATTGAACATTGGACGCGAGGAAGCCGCGGACCCGAGAAACTCCGAGTTGGCCATCAAGTACCCCGGAGTCGTGACCTGGCTCGAGTCGATCAATGCCACGGCCCGGACTCTCGAGGCACTGTACACCCAGCTCTATGTTGGCCTGCGTCGCTGGATGATTATCAATGAGATCCTCCTTGAGCCGCACAACAAGCATAACCATATCGCCATGCTGAACACCCTCTACCCTCCCGTCTCGCCCGGATCCGCGACCCCTACTCCTCAGTTGACATACCAAATTCTCAAGATGCACCGCGATGCCTTTTTCAGAACCATCAACAAGGTCAGCACTCGAGGCACAGGCCCCGTGCACCAGATGATCCACCAGGGAGAAGGTGAAGCCGGCGAGGGTTCGTGGCCCGCGGTCTACAACACTCTGGAAAAGTATCTCACCTTGGTCAACGAGGTGATCGATGAGTGTGTGTTGGTCAATGAGCCCACTCACTTCGACGGATCGGACAGCTCCTACCGCAGCAAAACCCGCAAGGTTGACTCCGGTTGTAGCTTTGGCACCACTGGCAGCACTGGAAGCGATATGAGCATCGCCGAGGGTGTTATCGACAAGCCCCTCCCGCAGTTCCCCATTCCCGCGGACGCGGACATTACCCCGAGCGGGGGCTCGGTGTTGGAACGTCTGTCCCGTGGGATCTTCTCTCGAGGCGCTTCTAGCAAGTTTCGTAATCTCCGGAAGATGAAGTCCACCACCGCTCTTGCTCGGCCTGGCAGCCAGCACAGCTCCTCCAACAACTCCTCCATCTTCGAAGTCTCCGAGGAGAAGCGCGACCGCCTGATCCGCGATGCGAACAGTCGCAAGAACTCCCAGTCCCAGGTGTTGAACACCACCGACAACCAGTAAAGCAATTGCTGATTCCCACACCCTACCATTCTTCCCGTTGAGCTCGGCCTCAACCTACCCATTCTACAAAAGCCCTTTCACACATTCCATTTTCCTCGGCGTCTGTTACTCTGGAGAACAAAAGAAAGACCTCGCAGGTTGCATATATGGGGGACGTTCTGGATATCTGTTTTCCATATTGATTTTTCTCGGAGCTTTCGGCGCACTCGGACATTACATGCATCATCGGAGTCAAAAAATGTGGCGCTGGAAACCAACTGTTTTAACGACATCATGTGTTTACGATTATCATACTCGGCGGACTAGGTTTCATCTTAACATCAAAATATCCTTAACATCAAAATATCATTATTCAAGAACATCTATCTTGTCTCAGTAAGTTGTAGTAGAAATCACGGCCACGTAGGTAGTACATAGGAAACAGTCTCGGTCACTAGGGCAACTAGAAGCTCTGTAGTCGTCCAAGGCCAATTTGCCTTCAATAAACAAGAATCTGGATACTCGGTCAATAATCCACAGATCCGTGGATATACAAAGTAGTACAGTGCCACGTGACCAGCACACCCCGTGATCTGCACAAGTTGCCGCTTCGCCCGCCGTACAAGCTGCGATAAGCGCGATAGGAGAATGATCCAAGTGTCCAGATCCGCAGTGCTTCTCCACGTTTGTTGTGAGAGCGCTGGCTCATTTGGCCCGCGATGCTTGTCGGTTCTACAATTTTACACTTGGAATAATACAAAGATCGCCCGATCCCGAATACGACGACCAAGACTCTGGACTCGGGAGCTGTCCCTATAAACACCATTTAGTGTTCGATTCCAACAATCCCGTCCATATCAACGAGGATGAGGGCCCCCATGAGACCCCGAGCTTCATGGCATTGGTATGCCGCTCTAGGAGCTCTGCTACCGGCCTGTTTCGCCAATGCGAGCCCGGCAGTCAATGTAGCATTGCAGGCCTCATTCGATTCGTCTCCATACCTGGTTGAGCTGCTGTATGTGAATACTGTCCTTGCTTACATGCGCGCGTTTTGAAGCAATTAAGTCAGAAATACTCATATTGGTGCTTAGTGAAACTGCCGCCGAAGAAAACGCAACATCGTATTTCCCATTGCTCAACCGTATCGCCGACGGCGCTTTTGAGGAAGCGATCTCGGAGAAGGAGCTGTATGACCGCTTCTTGCAGGTCGTTCACGAAGATGGACATCTACGCACCCCCGAAAGTCTTTCGTCATTCAAACTATCGCTGTCAACTCGGTCGTCGGCGCCTCGAATTCAGGCTCATTATCAGTACTATAATACCTCGGTGCAGCAGTCGTTGATGGGGGCGCAAGATGCGGCTTGTCCTGTCTGGGTTCATTTGGAGGGGAAGCAGTATTGCTCCTCGCTGATGGAGCGGGCGCAGCAGGACGTTGAAGGAGAATCGTAAGTACAGCTTCTTCAATTCAATTGCCACATAGCTTGCTGACTTGAAGATTCAGAGATCCCAGGGAACTACCATTCGATCGTGTTCTCGGTGATGCCTCGCTTCCCCCCGCCGTTCTCTACGCAGATGTCTCCGCCCCGACGTTCAAGGAGTTCCATGAAAAATTGAGCGATATGGCGAAGCAAGGTGAAATCTCGTACCGCGTGCGCTATCGACCACCTCAGCACTGGACCTCGCGGCCCCTGTTCGTCTCCGGATACGGCGTGGAACTAGCGTTAAAACGTACAGATTACATTGTCATTGATGACCGAGATGCGGAGCAGCGGGATGTCGGCAAAGATAACGCTGCAACTGGCTCTGAGGAACTGAAAGAGGACGCCCCGGATGATTTGCGGCCTCTTTCTTCTTCGGAAGTGTCTAGACTCGGCGTGAACTCTGCAAGCTACGTGATGGACAGCGAAGACCCGCTAAACACACTGATCAAGCTGTCACAAAACTTCCCCAAGTACTCGACTACGATCGCTGCCCATAATGCCACTGCAGAACTGCTGCAAGAAATTCGTGAAAACCGGGCGCGGATGATCCCGGCCGGCTACAATGTTATGTGGATCAACGGCATGCAGATTGATTCCCGACAAATTGATGCATTCTCTCTGCTGGACCTCCTCCGTCGAGAGAGAAGGCTTATCGAGAAATTCCGCGATCTTGGTCTCTCTGCCCAGGAGGCTGTGAAGCTTCTATCGCACCCGGCCCTGGCAGAGTCCCAGGCCGAAGATGAATCTCAGCGCTACGACTATCGTGATATTTTGGAAGGTGGCCAGGTCATTATTTGGATGAATGATCTGGAGAAAGACTCGCGCTACGAGTCCTGGCCGAGTAGCCTCGAAACAGTATGTCTTCCATCCCACACTATGTGTCTTTGCAAACATAATACTAACAAGAATTAAAGTACATCACAAACCACTACCCGGGACAATTGCCCCAAGTTCGTCGTGACTTGCACAATGTCGTCATGCCCGTCGATTTGTCTAGCCCAGAAGACGTTCTCTTGGTTGTCAACCAGGTCCAGACCTTTATCAAACGCCTGATCCCTATTCGTTTTGGTCTGGTGCCAACCACGTCATCCTCGGATGCCATTTCCCAGCTGAAGGTGGTACACTATCTCCAGGAGACTTACGGACTCGCATCATTGCTTCACTATTTGGAAGAATCTGCCTCGAAGGGCAAGGCCGGAGAACCCGACAAGGCCTCGTTCGTGGCGGCAACAAAGGAGCGCAAGCCACGCGCAGAACATGAAGCCCTGTCTTTCGACCAGGTACTCAAGAGTGAACATTACGAAGCCGTGGCCACACGCAGCGCCGACTACCAGCGTCGCCTAGGCTTGCAGGGCGCAGCTCCTAATTTCCTGGTCAACGGTATCCCGGTCTCTCGTGAGAGCAACTGGATGCAAGAGTTGAGTATGCTGATTAGCAGGGATCTGAAGCTGATCCAGCAGGGTATCGTTGAGGGTGTTTTCGAAGAAGACGCTGTGCTGCCTGAGTTTTACTTGGCTGGTGCCTTTGAGAGACGCAACACGTTCATCATGCCCGAAGACCCTAAGAGCGTGCGCATCGTGGATCTTGCCACCGTCTTTGGACCTGGTTCAACGGTTCTGGATCAAATTCCCCGGGTTGAACCGGAAAGTGGCGTTTTGGGCGGCATTCACATCATAGTTGTAGGCGACTTTGAGTCAGAGACCGGATTGCAGCTTCTCACCCAGGCCTTGAAGTTCCGCAAGGAGAATGGCGAGATGGAACTTCTCCTGGTGCACAATGGTGCAGAGTCTGAAGGAAGTATGTTGCGCCTAGAAGCGATTCAACACGCACTTACCAAGGGAGGGGATATCGACAGCATATTGGATGCTGTCACCTCCGCGACTTCGGAGGCCTCCGCATCTGAAAGCCAGGAGGCCAGCCACGTCCATCGACGTCTTGCTGAGACCCTGGGTTTCGACGCCGGTGCGGAAGGCCTTGTTGTCAACGGCCGTGCCGTTGGCCCCATCCCGAAGGATTACCCATTGAGCGTTGAAGAGATTGGCCAGCTCGTCGCCTACGAGCGGTCCAAGCGGATTGAGCCTGTTGCGAAAGCCTCCCTGTCCCTCCGGTTGAATAAGAAGCTCACCAAGCCCCTTGATCTGGCCAAATTGACATCAATGGTTGCTCTTTCTACTATCTCGGATGTGCCGGAGGGTATCTTTGAGTCGATGCCAGACTTCCGATTGGATGTGGCCGACAAATGGAAGACTGAGCACTCGGTCATCACGGTTTCCAACTCCGAGGACCCGGCGATCAATGTCGCAGCTGTCCTTGATCCGGCATCTGAGACGGCCCAAAGATGGTTGCCAATTCTCAAGGTCCTCTCCGAGCTGGCCGGTGTTCAACTGAAGATCTTCTTGAACCCCAAGGATGAGCTCAAAGAGCTTCCTGTCAAGCGCTTCTATCGTTACGTACTGGATTCAGAGCCGTCGTTCACTGCCGATGGATCTCTGTCTCGTCCCGGAGCTTCGTTTACTGGCGTGCCCGTCGAGGCATTGCTTACCCTGGGCATGGATGTCCCCACGTCTTGGCTTGTGGCACCCGAGGAGTCTGTATATGACCCCGACAATATCAAGCTGAGTACGCTTAAGGCTGGAGCCAATGTCGATGCCATCTATGCTTTGGAGCATATCCTTATCGAAGGCCATTCTCGGGATGTTACCACCAACTCCCCGCCCCGCGGAGTGCAGCTTGTCTTGGGCACCGAGGATAATCCTCATTTCGCGGACACTATCATCATGGCCAACCTGGGCTACTTCCAATTCAAGGCACAGCCTGGCGTGTGGCAGATCAACCTCAAGCCTGGTCGCAGTGAGAAACTTTTCAATATCGACAGTGTTGGTGGCCTCGGATACCGCCCCCAGCCTGGCGATGAGAGCACCGAGGTCACCCTTCTATCCTTCCAGGGCCACACCCTCTTCCCCCGTCTCTCCCGCAAACCCGGTCACGAGAACGACGATGTTCTTGAAACAGGACCTCAACCTGGCTCGACGCGAGACTACTTCTCCAGGGGTCTCAATTTCGCCTCTACCGTGCTCTCCAGCGTTGGAGTGGGCTCCAAGTCTGACGAGCAACATGCCGATATCAACATCTTCTCCGTCGCCAGTGGTCACTTGTACGAGCGCATGCTCAACATCATGATGGTCTCCGTTATGCGGCACACCAAACACACCGTCAAGTTCTGGTTCATTGAACAATTCCTCTCGCCCTCCTTCCGCGCATTCCTACCCCATCTTGCCGAAGAATATGGCTTCTCCTACGAGATGGTCACATACAAGTGGCCGCACTGGCTGCGTCCACAAAAGGAGAAGCAGCGCGAGATCTGGGGATACAAGATGCTCTTCCTGGACGTACTGTTCCCCTTATCCCTAGACAAAGTAATCTTCGTCGACGCCGACCAAATCGTGCGAACCGATATGTACGATCTCGTCACGCACGACTTGGAAGGCGCACCCTACGGTTTCACCCCGATGGGTGACTCGCGCACGGAGATGGAGGGCTTCCGCTTCTGGAAACAGGGCTATTGGAGCACGTTCCTGCGCGGCAAGCCATACCACATCTCGGCGCTATACGTGGTCGATCTTAACCGCTTCCGCGCTCTCGCTGCCGGTGACCGTCTCCGTGGACAGTACCAGATGCTCTCGGCCGATCCTAATAGTCTGAGTAACCTGGACCAGGACCTGCCGAACCACATGCAGCACCATATTCCGATTCACAGTCTACCGCAAGAGTGGCTGTGGTGTGAGACGTGGTGCTCGGATGAAGATCTTGCGTCTGCGAGGACGATCGATCTCTGCAATAACCCGCAGACTAAGGAGCCTAAGTTGGCGAGGGCAAGGAGACAGGTGCCCGAGTGGACTGTGTATGATGATGAGATTGCGGCGCTGGCGAAGCGTGTTGCTGCTGAACAGGTTGGGTTTGTGCAGACTGGGGAGGATGCAGTGCAGAAGGAGGTTTCTGTTGATGATGAGGATGTGGAGGTGGAGGATGACCGCAAGGATGAATTATAGATGGGTAGACTTGTGGTGTTTTTGTTGTTGATTAACGTGCACAAGCGCATTTTATAAGTTTCCTTATGTGGATAATTTTTGGCATTTCCATTCGTAGAGTACTAAAGATACAGTTCGCTAGCTAAGAAACATTTTCAATGCACACGGGACATGGCTTCAATCGAGTCTCCTCCTTTGAGATTGATGCGACTAAACAGACAAAGAAGTCTCGATCTTACTCGCTCATGTCGTCAACACCTGTATCTCCTTCCTGCGCGGCCTTCTTGTTCTTCTTTTTGTCCTTCTTGCTCTTCTTTTTTGAAGACTCAGTCGGCTCGGGTTCATTCACCTCATTGCCGTTGGCCTCGGACTTGCGGCGCTTCTTGTCTTTGTTCTTTTTCTCCTTCGGGGTGACAGGGACGTTCTCTTCGACCTCCTCATCATCTAGGGACTCCGCAGCGGCAGCCTCTTGTCTCTTCCGCTCCTTTTTCTCTTTCCTCTTGCGCTTTCTGTCTTTCTTTTCCTCTCGCAGTCTCTTCACTTCACTGCGGGAACGCTCTGAGAGGGGCGAAGAGGGCAGCTCATCTTCAGCGTCGTCGGAGTCCTCAATGTCGACTGGCGCAGGCGACGACTCGACCGAGGCTTGTTTCGCAACTCGAGCCAAATCTAGATTCTGTTGCTCGGCAGCGAATTCGAGCTTGGGGATGATGGCTGGCGTGCTGCTGGGTATGCGTGTCTCCTCATCATCATCATCATCTTCGACATACGTCTTGCTCTTCTCGCCCGCAGCACCGCCGTTCCAGCGGTGGTGCTTTTTTACTGCCTCAGCGGGATCAAAGACCGCGTCGGGATCGAGAGTCTGGCGCAGAGTCGTGATGTTCTTTTGGATCTTGCGCCATTTATCTGCGCACTGCTGACGAGTTCGCGAATTGTCCATGCCGTTGCTAATGGAGCCCCATGAGATGGATTTTAGATCCATGTCCCAAATATCTTTGCCTGCTTTTTGGGGTTCCGCCGAAGATGCAACCAGGAGGTTTCGATACTCCTCCAACGAGCTCATGAATGCTCGTAGCTCGGTTTCGCTCCATGCGCCAGTTTTCTTCGTGGCTCGATGCTGAAGGCGGTTCTTCCACCGCTGGGTCACATCGTCATCACTGCGGCCGAGAAGTTTGGCGATGTGCGCGTACTTCGGTCCATGCTGAGCATGTAACTTGACAAGTTCCTCATCCTGCTCGGGAGTCCAGTCGTGAGCCTTTTGCGTCGTATCTTGGAAGTGTCGACGCATGAACCGGTACACGGACCGGCGGTCTCGGTCGGGAATCAATGCATAGACATCGTTCCAGAAGTCGGCCTTTGTGCAGATATGGGTTTGAACCGGCCATTCTTCGCCGCCACGCTCGGAGTGCTGGACCATTGCATCAAAGGTGCGGCCTTCCATGCCATGGGTGTTGCAGAACTGGATTTTGAATTCCTCCAGCGCCTTGACTTCTTCCTCGATGAAGAAACCAACTTTCAGCTGGTCTTTTCCGCCGATACGGTAGCCCCGAACTTTTTTCAGGGCGTCACTGGGTGTGGCAGGATCTGGGGAGCCATCAGGCAAATTGGCCTCTCCGGATGCAGCCTGGTCTGGCTCTCGAGTATCTTTCGAAGGCGAGTTGTCGAGTTTCATGTTGACATCAGACGTCTGCTCTTGGCCCTCTTCTTCGTCGAACATATGACTTGCTTCATGAGGGTCTAATTCCCCATGCGCGTCGTCCTCGGCTTCGCGGCGCTTCTTATTTTTTTTCTTATGCCCCGACTCGGAGTCTCGCTTGCGCTTTGAGGGTCGTGACTCGTCATCCTCGGGAGGAGGCGAGGACATGGCTCCGTTGGTGGGAGCAGTTGTGAAAGGTTCGTTGGTTTTTGTATCCCTGTGGGACTTGTTCTTCTTCTTGGCTTTCATGCCTTCGGCGGTGGAGGGTGGATTCGGAAACCCAATGACTGTGACATGTCAGAGTTGATACTCGAGAATAACGACCACACCAGAGCTTGCAAGCATACCTGGACTCTCGGCAACCTCCATCGTGTGGGACTGAGACGGGGAGTGCCCAGCTGGGGTAATTGTAATTGAGGTGGTTCGTGGGCAAGTGAAGCTCCCAAAATTTATGGCCGCCAAGTGAAGATACCCGGCAGATTAAAGTACCGCCTTTACTACCGCCAGCCGTATCCGTCTGTCATGCAGATGCAGCTGCAGATGTCCGCTAGAGAATAATCACGTTATTTACTCCACAGACGTTTCATGATGTATTTAATTTACTAAAACTTGATTGAGGTGTCTCATACAGCCCGATTTATTGCCCATAATTGTGGTTATAAATCTACTACAAGATGGAAGTATGTGATCGTCACGGCAACATTGGCAAAGATAACTACAAATGCGGATGGTATATGTACAATAAATCAAAATGCCCGAATACCCATACTCCTGGAATTTAAATGCAGACGGAAAGCTCCCGATCATGACGCCAGGTTCATCTCGCGCAGAATTCTCGTGACAAGCTTCTTCTGATCCGCAGGATTCAAGCTCTTCTCATCCGTGGTCTGCAGGCACCGACCAATTGCAATTGTGGCTTTGATCGCACTGTCACCGGCATTGGAGCAATCGACCCAAACCTTGCCGTTGCGACCAACTGCAAGCTCGAATCCACCTAGACTCTCAAGTTTCTTTCCAAGCTCAGAAACAACAGCAAGCCCATCGATGGTATCGCTCTGCTCGGACGAAGAGGAGCTAGCTCGAAGTAGTCGAGCTGCCATACCGGTGGACATGTCAAACACCATACCTCCAACAAGGGGACCCAGCCCACCGGGTTCTGACTTTCCAGTGGCCGGGTTGACACAAGTAAGCTCGACCTCTGCGCCTGCGCCGACACCGATGGACAGAACGCGCGCATAGACCAGTTCGCCCTGCTTCAGCATCGGCCTTGTTTTCTTTGTAGCACCCTCAAAGGACAATTGGCCTAGAAGGGCATGTGCTGTGTGTGGCGTCACCATGCAGTGGAAGTAGTCGATGCTGGAGTGGTGGATTTGAGCAATGACGAGGTCGTTGACAGTGGGGATGTATCGGCGATTGGAGAAAGAGAGAAGTGAGACGGTGTTTCGCTTAGCATCGGTCGTCACGAGGCCGGCCTGAGTCGCTGTCAAGACATGATTGGCGGTTTTAGACTTGGACGAGGGCTGCGAGAGAAGGCGAAGGCCTGGGCCTAGTTTGAGGGGATTCGAGTTGTTGGATGGTAGATGATCTCTGGGTACCTCATCGCCCGGAAGCAGGATGAGGGGTGCGGACATGGCGCAGTTTGGGGGATTCGAAGATTTCCTTGGTGTCTTTATCTTTGATACAGACAAGTTCAAAGCAAATTGGGCGATTGATTCGTACTGCGAAGAGTGGATGCGCGGTAAATGCTTTTGCAGCGAAGAAAACGTCGGCTTGGCTTATCTTCGCTATCGCCACGTGATGTGGGATAGTCGTGGCGGTGCTAAGGCTTAAGGAAATTGCCATTGAGAATCTGCAAGAGCGTTTCGAGAGCGTGGGCGTTGCGATCCTGACAAATTTCATTCCGAAACAGAAATACTTTATAGAGCCCCGTTACGCCATCATAGTTAGTAGTATTTTAGCTAACGAGCCTAAATAAAAATTCGGGCTAAATGATAATTTGGGTGGAGGACAACGACTGCGCCACTTCTCTATCGATAAGCACTAGCCACTTTCCGTCCGAAAATCTTCAAATTTTTCTATTTGGTTTCCCCCTCCATCGAGAACATTACCCCTTCATCGGTCACCTCTCGACTTTGTTCTGCACACACTGTGACGCAGAGTCTACTCTCCACTTGTGATACATAATACCCACATCTACATTCGAAATGGGTGACGCAGTCAACGGTGCCTCCGCCGAGACGGAGCGCTTCGCTATCGGTATCTCCTTTGGCAACTCCTCCAGCTCAATTGCCCGCATCTCGCCCGTACGTTCAAGAAAAAAGTTGCACGAGGATCCAGGATCATGAAACTAATATGCTTTATAGGAGGGCAAGGCCGAGGTCATTGCCAACGAGGAGGGAGGTATGTGTAACAGAACCCCGCCTTTCATCGACTCGAGTTAACTGAATCTTTCCCATATAGACCGTCAAATTCCCAGCATCCTCTCTTACATTGATGGCGAGGAGTACCACGGTACCCAGGCCAAGGCCCAGCTCATCCGTAACTCCTCCAACACTGTCGCATACTTCCGGGACTACCTGGGCAAGGACTTCAAGTCTATCGACGCTACCCCATGCCACCAATCCGCCCACCCCCAGCAGAAGGACTCGACCGTCGCTTTCACCATCCGTGACACCGAGAGCGAGACCCCCAACACTGTTACCGTTTCGGAGATCACCACCCGTCACATCCGTCGCCTGAAGCAGTCCGCCACCGACTTCCTTGGTAAGGAGGTCAACGCTGCCGTTATCACCGTTCCTACCAACTTCACCGATGCCCAGCGTGAGGCCCTCGTCGCCGCTGCCAAGGCCGCTGGCGTTGAGGTTCTCCAGCTGATTGCTGAGCCCGTTGCCGCCGTCATGGCCTACGACGCCCGCCCCGAGGCTACCGTGACCGACAAGCTGGTCGTTGTTGCTGACTTCGGTGGCACCCGCTCCGACGTGGCTGTCATTGCTTGCCGCGGTGGTATGTACACCATCCTGGCTACTGCCCATGACTACGAGCTCGGCGGTGCCTCCCTGGACCAGGTCATCATTGACCACTTCGCCAAGGAGTTCATTAAGAAGCACAAGACCGACCCCCGCGAGGATGCCCGTGGTCTGGCCAAGCTGAAGCTTGAGGGTGAGGGTACCCGCAAGGCTCTCAGCCTCAGCGCCAACGCTCAGCTGAGCATTGAGTCCCTGGTGGACGGCATTGACTACGGCTCCACCGTCAACCGCACTCGCTTTGAGCTGCTCTCCGGCAAGGTCTTTGCTCAGTTCACTGGTCTGATTGAGCAGGTTGTCAAGAAGGCTGAGCTCGATGTTCTTGACATCGACGAGGTATGATGATTTTCCATCCTTTCCTAAGTATCCTACTTGGTGCTGACTGTTTATTTTAGGTCATCTTCTCCGGCGGTGCCTCCCACACACCCAAGATTGCTCAGTTGACCGCCAACATCTTCCCTGAGACTACCACCATCCTGGCCCCTTCGACCTCCACTTCCGCCATCAACCCGTCCGAGCTGGCTGCCCGTGGTGCCGCTTTCCAGGCGTCCCTCGTGCAGGAGTTCGACACTGAGGATATCGAGCAGTCTATTCACCCCATGGTCACTGTTACCCCCCACCTGAGCAAGGCCATCGGTGTTGAGTTCACTTCCAACAACGAGACCAGCTTCCAGCCTCTCCTCAACGCCGACACCGCTCTTCCCGCTCGCCGCATTGCCCAGTACACTGCCCCCAAGGAGGGCGGTGATGTTCTGGTCCGTGTTTGCGAGGGTGCCCGCGAGATCAAGGTCACCAAGCCCGAGCCCAAGGCCAAGGAGGAGAAGCCCGCTGACGACGAAGACTCCGACTTCGACTCTGATGAGGAGGAGGAGGAGGACATTCGCGAGATTGTCTGGAAGACCGAGAAGCCCGTTGCCGAGCTCGCCGTCAAGGGCGTCAAGGCTGGCTCCAAGGTCGAGGTTATGGTCCATGTCAACCCCGACCTGGGTTTGCAGATCGCTGTGCGCGAGGTCGGTGGCTCTACCGCCGTCCGTGGTGCCATCAACGGCTCCGCATAGATTTGTCTCCCCCAAAAGCGATCTCCTTATGGCGTGATGATGCATGCATGATTGATAGAGGCTGTGCTTTCCCCTTGTATTCCCGTCATTATCTTCTTAGAGTCAACCCATTTTTCTGTCCTCTCTCATGTTCCCCCAATCTATATAGACTCTCAATTGGAAATGGCCATTAAATATTTCACCTCCGTTCTTGCTAGTTCCATGATTGGACAAATGCCCAACTGTAATTTTTCACAAGCTTTGTGAGCCGGTGAACGGTCTTTTGGGTTTCCACCATTATCATGTTCCAGGCAGTCTTTGCCAAGTTCTACGTACTTTCATGCCTAATGGAGGCCTAGTAGATGTCTAATTACGAGAGCAACAACATGAGATCCATCAAAAGACCCATCAAAAGAGCTAGGTCTATCAGAAGGTCTATCAGATGATGTATCAAGATATCCATCAGAAGATCCATCAAATAGAAATTATATTACAACTATTAATTAAGAAACTGCGGGCGAGAGACATCAGATAATACCAAGTCGGAGAACCATTGCAGCGTGAAGTCGTCAACAATTCGTCGACCTCATGGCGGCAGAGGGCAGAAACAAGACGATATCGTGCCAAGATCGGAACTGGCTCACGCAGTGCAGGCGCGAAACATGTTCCTTGGACACAGATGGGTAAACAGAGGTTTGGGGGCATGATAACGATCGTGAATAGTTCGTGACAACATTAAATGAGCGTGTAGGGTGGGCGTCAAGGATGAAAAATCAATCCAGGTATAGGATGGGATATAGCGAAGCGAGAGGGACTTTCAAAGAAACGGGGTTTCTCAACGAAGAAACCAACGCCGTAGAGTAAATCGTGTATGGGGAGAGCAGGATGTCGAGAGCATGGGGCTTTCAACAATCGCTTGGAGGTTTACCTTTCATTGGCAAGCACAGCACGGATAGTAGACTTCTTTCGCTACGAGGACTGAGAAGGCCCAGTTTAAGCGTAGGAAGTCTGCTCCTTCTTCTGGCTCTTCACGCTGTTAGAGCGAGCAGAAGAGAAGAACCCACGGCGGCGCTCCTTGCGCCCGCTGTAGCCACCACCACTGTCCTTACGTCCGACCGCACCGCCCATGCAGTAAAGCAGGCAGGAGATGAACAGACAGGCTGTCGCGGTCCACATGAAAGCGAAAGCCTTAACGCCGAGCTTCGAGCCCTGGCCGTTGCGCTTGAAGGCATCCCGACCCTGAACAAAGACGGCACTATCAAATAGTTAGCTCACCGAACTACAAGGAAAATACGACAGGGATTACTCTCCACATACGTCATAAGGCAGGTAGTAATGGTCTGGAAGGTGAGTCCCAGCCACGCAAGGAAGCCAGACAGGTAGCTGCCAATGCGAGTGCACATGGCCAGCAGACCAGTGAAGAGGGAGAGCACGGCAAAGAAGAGGCCAATGATGATGAAGGGGAACATGAATCGGGACATCAAGAAGTAGTGATTGGTCCTGTATTTCACCCATTAGCTATAGCTCCGATAGAAAGCACTCTTCAACTGGACCAATTGAACTTACCCGATGAACTCCTTGGGAACATTCTGCTCAGTGCCGAAGTTACGGCTGCTTGGGGGGTCGAAGGGGAAGGCGGGGTGCGAGCTACCGCAGTCATTGCGGCCATTGGAAGTCACGCTGCAGACCTCCCAGAACGTCCAACGAGCGGTTGTCGGAGCTCCTGGAATATTACCCGTGTCGGCCTGGAGGAAGTACACCTGATTCAAGGGTGTGCTGTTGCGCGCTCCGGCCAAGAGTGTGAGGAAGATGAGCAGGATGGCGGCGGCCGTAAAGAACAGGCCGAGGAAGCCCAGCGACGCTCCTATTGCAAGAGTGTTCCAATTAGTTTTCGGCGATCTTTCTTCCGATTTCCCCAAGTTTCAAATTTGTCGCACGATTACACTTACTGCTAAGAAGCATGGTAGCTAGTTACTGAATCGAGTTGCGGAGACGGGAGAGGAGAGGGGGGAAAAAGCTTGATCTTCGGTGTTCTCCCGCTGCTGGATTGGGATTGCTGCCTGTTGACTCGTGGCGTCTGTTTGGTGCCTAAGTCCCGATGGGTAGGTACGATGCGATGAAGTTGAAGTTGAGGAAGAAAAGGATGAAAGAAGACTTTGGCCTGGATGAAAGACCTGAAAAGACTAATGCAAGTGCGCAGCAGCTTCGTTGAGCCGGGCCTATCCGGGCGTCCCCCCCTCTCCTGATATAATTTCGCGGTGTGGGCATCATCAACGTAACTGATAGATCTCGAGGATCATAACGTCATGGTTGCACCGGGTCGGCTAGCTGATTTGGGTTAGCACACACTCTAAGTCTGCGCTAACCCAAAATGGGGTTAGCCGCGGCGGTCCATGACGAAGTGACCAACAGCAACAACGTTACAGCTCCTCGCTGGACTCCTCTCGGCGGCGTCGGCGGTGACGTGGATCGACTACATCGACCTCGATTGAACCTGAATCCTTCTGCCTGAGTTCTCCTTGCCGAAAAAGCCCTACCGAACTTTACCCCAGTCCCGTCCAGCGAAGTCGGGTGTGTTGTCGTGCTGCACCTTCTCCCACAAGCATTAGCCGCTAGCCACTAGCCATCATGGCAACTTGGGCCTATCCCCCACTGCCCACAGAGCAGTTGAACCGTCGGGCCGATACCGCTTTGGTACGTCAAAGAAGTGGTCCTGACTTTGGGGTTATGATGCAGTTGGTGGACCTTCCGTGGTTGGCCGCTGCAAAAACATGATCGCCTTCTGGGTTCATAGTGGATCTTGATTTTGCTCACACTCAATTTTAGGCTCAGGAGCTAGAGTGGCTCTTGCAGTCGCTGCAGGAGTCGCTAGTCTCCTTGAAGGAAGGCCTGCAAGAGTGCGCCGCCCTCTTGGCCCCTCAAGAACTAGGGTCAACTCTGGTTCTATCATCATTGCGATCAGAGAGCGTCAAGGGCTTCGTCACCCGAATCGGCACCAAGGTGGTCAAAGGAGTATGTTTCCAGCTCCGGAATATCCCCTTGTCCCCCAGGTTTAGTCTTGAAGTGGCCTGAATACCTACCTAACACATGCTTTTTGTATTTTCAGGATATCCAGCTCCGTCTGGCCTCGCTCCCTGCTCCGCGGGGTGCCTCTAGCACCCGCCTAACTCTCTCTCAAGTCCCCGATGCTCCAGATTTGGTTCTGCAGCAGCTGGTCACAGTCCGGAATCTCGTGAATCAGAGCCTGGACATTGTGGATGTGAGCACATACACAGGCGATCCCCTCAATGCGGGATTTATCTTCAGCCAGCTGCATCTATTGAAAGAGACTATCAGTGAGGCGCGACAGATGCTAAAGGGAGATGGCAATGAGCGAGGCAACTGGTGGGAGACGAGTGCTTCAGACAATGTAGGCTTGACTCCCATCGTGCGAAAGTCTTATTGCACCCAACTAATGAACCTGACTCTTTAGATGTTTGATCCACCGCCTCCGCCTTATCTCTCATTCCATCTTTCTATTGCAGACTCTGCGCTGGTTCTCCTGATACGCACTCTGGAAAGTAACACGCCTACTCAGGCACCGACGGCATTTGCCTCGGACATCTCCCTCACCGGATTCTCTCTAAGAGACCGGATATTTGGAACCCGACAACGGGCGCATGATGAGGTAGGTGATGTTTTCACCTGGCGCGGTGAAGAAGTCCACGTCAAGGAAAAGGTTCGGGTTGAAAGTCAGGACCCTAGCTTGATGGCCGTTATGGCCAAGCTGACGGCATTGGAGCATGAAGTGATGCGCTGGGTGATGGCGCTTCAAATTCTTATGGGGAACGAGGAGACGGAAAGCGAGTAAAGAAACTTTGCATTCAATAACCTCCACCATATACCTAATACGAACACTGTATTAATCTGTTTATTTGTCTGCAATCGTGATTATGCTGGAGACGGGCATCAGGTTGTCAGGGCATTTGGAAACAAATATAGTCGAACGTAGTCTGAATCAGCACTGGTACATTTTCGGGAGTTTTGGTCTGGTAAATACGCTCTGACTGTACGTTTCCATAGATAGAGCCTTACATATTTTCTGTACCCAGCCCACATGCTCTTGCGCATCTTCCGTTCTAATGGAATCGACGTCTCAGGGAACAGGGCATTCCTCGAGTCTGTCGGATTGCCGTCCGACCAATCAGCGGGCTGCAGTTTGTGACGGGTGCGGGCTTGGCAATAATTTTGCGGAGCTTCCTCTTATCGCCTTTTTCTCTTTTACCTTCTTTCACTCGACTCAAGGTGCTAAGTTGGAGCAAAATGCTCTCCGGGCCTTCTACTGCGAGGGCTAGCGGCCCACATGCGCGGCATCTGCTACGACCACCAGTGTCTCGTGCTGGTGGCTTGCGACCAGCTTGCGGAGCTGCGGGCTCAATATCGTCGCGACGGAATCGAAGCAATACACCTCAACGATCCATTTCAACTACCCCGATTCGTCCGAGATACAGGGAATATATACCAAAGACCGTGTCATCGCAATGGCTCTCCGGACAAAGACAGTCGTCTACCGCTGCAGCGCCCTCCGATTCGCTGGCGAATACCGACTCTATTGAAGCTATCAACGTCCTGATTGAGCGCATCAACGAGAACGATGATGATATGGCAAAGCTGATGGAGGAACTGGAGCTGATAGAAGGCGATGAAGTCCTGGAAGAACTCCCCGATCCCCTCGACGGCCAAGAATATACACCAGAGGCGTGGGTGGAAATGGTGCGACAACAATTCGGAGACACAGTCCCTGACGGTGTCCTGAATGATGAGGAGCTTCAACTATTCACCAGACTTTACGGAGAACCGATCATCCAGGAAATGGTCGAAGAAGTTTCCGCCGAGGAAGACGAAAAGGAACCTGATCGCTTGTTCCGAGAAGATAATGAAGGCCGCTGGGAGGAAATCGAGTATGAGCAGAACGCGGAGGCCGAGGATGACGTCCCTGTCGTCTACGACATGGAAGCAGGTGTTGAGGAGGTCGAGACAATTGCGATGCGACGCACGCGCGAAGTGGCCGAGCAGCTGGGCGGCGAGATCATGTTGGAGCAATTTGAGAATGAAGCCGTTCCGGATTCTGCGCCGCGGGCTCATCCCCTAACTCGAGAGGGCAAATTTGCAACGGACCCTAGCACTATTCATCTACCGAAGAACACCGTCACTGGTCCTATCTCGGTCATTCTCTCAGAGTTCTCCAACAAGCATATCGCTGATACTGCTCGCCGGTTGTTTGGAGGGCCAGGATTGCCTCATTCTACCACAACACCGCCCCCACGGGCGCAGCTGCCACAGCTGCCAATCCCTCTTCATGCGTCGCAGCATCATATGGCTGAGATGGAAGCCAATGCCTATATTGCGGCCCTTTACCCCGGTATCTATGCCTCGACGCTCAGCATTCTGGTTGAGGTACGGAAACGCATGGGAACTGACTGGATCCGTCAGCTCATCTCTCAAGAGGGCGGTCCTAATGTTCTGGATGCAAGTGGCGGTGGTGCTGGTATTCTGGCCTGGAGAGATATTGTTCGTGCTGAATATGAACTTATGGTCCCCGACCACCCAGAGGGAGCTCCCATTCCATATGGACGATCCACAGTCTTGACGGGTTCGGAGACATTACGGCTGCGCGCGAGTGCCATGCTAGACAACACCAGCTTCCTTCCACGATTGCCTGACTATATCCACGTGCGTGAGAAGCCAACACTAGACGACACGCGTGCTGTGCAGAAGCGTAAGCAGTACGATATTATCATCGCACCGCACACCCTTCTCGGATTTGAAGAGGAATATCAGCGAAAGGAACACGTCCAGAACCTCTGGGCGCTCCTCAACCCCAACGGTGGTGTTCTCATCCTACTCGAAAAGGGCCGTCAAAAGGGTTTCGAGGCGATTGCTGGCGCCCGTGAGATGCTTCTTAAGCGCCATATCGCAAGCCCAGGCTCAACGGAGTATGAAAAAACCTTCGACTCGCGCGGTGAAACCACGACGGTTCCAAAGGAACCTGGTATGATTATCGCTCCCTGCACAAACCATTCCACCTGCCCGATGCACAACCCAGCAGGCCCAACCAAGGGCCGCAGGGACTACTGTCATTTCGAGCAGCGGTACATTCGCCCTGCCTTCTTGCAGCGCATAATGGGTGCCAAGGACCGCAACCATGAAGATGTCAAGTTCAGCTACCTCGCTGTGCAGCGAGGCGTGGACATGCGTCAGGAACAGGGTATCCACCAAGGCGCCGAAGCAACAGATGCCGCATTCGAGGGCTTCGAGCATCTTGACGTGTCCGACGGCTCAGCCCCCAGTCCACTCTCCCTCCCTCGTGCTGTTTACCCACCCCTCAAGCGCCGCGGGCACGTCATTTTCGACCTCTGCACCCCGGCCGGCAAGATCGAGCGCTGGACTGTCCCGCGTTCTTATAGTCGACAGGCCTACCGTGATGCCCGCAAGTCCAACTGGGGTGACCTGTGGGCTTTGGGCGCCAAGACCCGAATTCCTCGCAAGCTGAACCTGGGTGATAAGCACGGCGAAGGCAAGAAAGAACGTCTTGCTCGACGAGTGGCTGCCAAGGCTGAATCGCGCGAGGTTGATGAAGAGGGTGATTTCGACGAACTTGACCCTGAAGAGGACGAGGCTGGTGATGAGATCGTGGACGACGGAGATGATCGTTCGGGCCTTCCTCGGACCCCTGCTCGCAAGAGGGGACAGAACATCCCAAGCTGGAAGAAGCATGCGGATAAGAAGAAACTTCGACAGGCCGTGAAGCGGCGAGATGCTGCAGAGGATGCTCTGTAGAATGGCATCTCGAAGACAATAGGTCTAGGCATTTTGCAAGGCGGCGTACATAATTGGGCTTTTGGATCTGGAAATTTTACCTGTGTTCATGACAGGTGCATTTCTCGAAGGGTTACAGTGGGACAGAGGTTTTGTACTATAGGATACCATCTTCACACCAGGCTACGACTGTATAATATGTTCTTCACTCTGACCTTGAATCCATTTATCATCAATCGTAGCGTAGCATTGGGTATCTATTTTTCATCACTAACTCCATGGCCCTGCTCCGGACCTGCGTAAAATCCCAAATATCACTGGGAGGCAACGGCCAGCCACAAATAGAGAGGCGAATCCATATGCCCTTAAAGTTGTGCCTCTTCACGGAAGCCTTTCTCATATCCTAAGCTCCTGACTCCTGCAACGGCGATAGATTTGCTCGCGCTGAGTTGAGTTATATTCTGATCGTTGCCGTGGCTTAACTCGAGTGAAAGGCTTCAGGGCCTTGGATCGTCGTTGAAACATGGTGCATGGGATAGTGGCCGCTTCGCCATATTTAGTAGCTGAAGCGATGGCCGACATAGTCTGGCCATAGGAGGATTTGGAGCTTCGTCCTCCCGGCCAATTCTGACTTGGATGTCATTCTGGCATGACAGGGCCGTTCAAGCCCGAAGAAGATGGGGCAAATCAATTATGCCTTCCAAGCGCACCCGCTCACTGCGCAGCCATGCTCTTCCTCAGCTGACGCTCCCGCTGGGTGCTCTGCAGCTCCAATCGGTCCACGGCATACTTGAGACGTTCCTTCTTCTGCACCAATCGCCGCAATTCAAGCGCCTTTGCGGCGGAGCTGCCAGACGAAGCACCACTCGAACCGGCTAGACGACCCCGCAGTGCGGCGCTGCCCTGACCGTGAGCGCGAGCTGCCGAGGATCTGCTCTCCGGATTGGAGGAAAGCCGGCCTTCTTGGAGGTCACATTTTGCTTTCAGGCTCTGTTCACGGCGTGCGAGCCTTTCCACATGGTTGGATGAGAGGGAGAGGAGGTGTGCAATGCTAGGCGTGATTTCATCGAGGAGGGATTGTTGTGCTTCGCGGAGAGTTGGCTCGGGGAGGAGTTCAAAGTGCTGTATCAATGACAGGTTAGAGCTTTGATTTTGAGAGAAATTTGGAGTTTGAATGTGACGCACTCGCGTTGTTTGGAGGACTTTGCAAAGGCGGGGAAAATCATTGACGCCCGAGTCTAGGGTGGTGATAGAGTTGTCGAGAAGCTGCAGAGAGGACTGCAGCGAGGTTACTGACGAGGCCAAGGAGGAAGTCATGGTGTCTTGTCGGTGCAAATTGTATGTTTGCGACGATGCGACTATGGAGAGCAAATGATTGTTTACTTTGGAGCAGCAATTGCGGGCATCGGAACCATCGGGCTAAAGCGGCCAGCCGCGCTTCCCAAAGCGGTATGGCGTCTCGGACCGGGCAAACTCCAAACCTCACCTTCTCCTCTTCCTCTTGCACCTGCACCAACGACTCCCCCGCGAACACCGAATCCACCTCGCATTCGCACTACTCTATCACCATGTCTCTCCTCGGAAAGAAGTTCCCCGGCCTCCTGGGTATGTCCCTCTGGAATCGCAAAACCTCCTCCTACGCCTGCCTGCGAGGCGCTGCACATGAATTCGATTGACTAACGCATTGGATCAATAGCTGGCCCCATGACCCCCTTCTTCGCTGCCGGTATGCATACTCGACTTTCCCCTTCTGCCCAGATGATTCCGAATCGAATCGAATGTCGACTTCCAATCTCGGTCCCCGATTGAAACGCCAGCCCGGAAACTCGCGCTCTAACCAGTCTCTCCTACAGGTGTCATTGTCCTCTACGGCGTCAACTCTCTGCAGAACGCTCTGTCCAACAGTGAGTGCTCCCCATGACATCTGAAACCTCGACTCAACCAGCGCCCGCACTGTTCGCGACTATTCGAGTCTAATTCCATACCCCGATATCGCCCGACCGCCCGCTCCTTATCCTTTGAACGCATCGACTGACACTCGAATTTCTAGCCGCCGAGTTCAAGAACGACCCCCGCAACCCCAACGCTAAGGCCGGCAACTCCCACTAAATTTGCCTGACCATGATGGAATGTTGAGGTGCGTGCTACTTGGGGTGGCACGAGGTTGAAGCGGATCAAGCCGTTGCGACGGGTGAATGAACGGAAAAGGCCCTGGGCCTCGGTTTTGACTCGCAAATCATGTGTGTTTAACGTTCGCGGGCAGTTTGCCCTCCGTCCAAGCATATAGAAGATACCTTATAGGGTGACTTGGATCAATTCACAAGCTGTACCACTACTGAATCTTGACCCTCGGGTCCTCTTGGATCCTCTGCTGCTTGAGTACATCTTTCAAACATGTTGGAAAAGCGCTCGCCTGCATTGAGGACTTTACGAAGATTATTGTAACTTGTCAAAGCATTGAATTAGCTTGGTGAGTGTTGTAGGCTGGTAAATTCGCTAGCTCATGATATCCGGCCTTAGCGACTTTTGGGAGCTCTGTTTTCGACTCGGAAGTAAGTATTTGTATCCGATCTGAAAGATTCTCTACACGGATGTCATAAGATAACTCGCTCAATTGTTGAGATTCTGATACACCCCGTAAATGATCGATTCATGCTGGCGGGCCAAATCTTGACGGATAGGCGCTAAACCCAATCGGGCTCCGCATCTTTTCGCCTTTCGCCAACTCCGCCGTGCCATCAGGAACCTCCATTACGTCCCCCAAACACACCACATCTTTCCTTCGAGAGCCCGTCAACATGTCAAAGGTGGCGTCAATGTTTCACCCCAAGAGGCTCGACCTCTCTGGGTTCGTCAACACCCGTCTGATCCGGGATCACAACAAGCGCAATGCCTTTGCGCAGATGGAGCCCGAACGGTACGTCCTACCTACGCCGCAGGGACCGAAATTATCGCTCCTAGAGGGACTAGCTTTGACATTGCACTTGGAATTGAGATCTGACTCTTGCCATTGAACAGACAAGCGCTCCGCTACATCATCCGCAATACCAGCCTTCCTCAGCGTACCCGCGCCCAGGCTCAGCTCCAGCTGTCCCAGATGCACTGCTACACCCGCCCAACACAAATCAAGAACCGCTGTGTGGCCTCGGGTACTGCCCGTAGTGTGTTCCGGAACTTCAGACTCAACCGAGTGAGTGAATGCCTTTGGGGAGCGAGTATGGGCTCTGCTGTACCATCAGCGACTAACGTGTTGCTTCTTCCTTTCTAGTTCCAATTCCGTATGCAGGCTCTGGCCGGCGAGCTTCCAGGTGTCAAGAAGGCCAGCTGGTAGAAGATTATGGATTGTATTGGATCTGCGGATTGATACAGGAGGGTTAGATTGACGGGGTTTGCACCATGGCGTTCTCTTTGCTTCTTTGTGAAGCGTGTACAGTATACAAATACCAACGACGGATTTTCTTGTTTCTTCATTCAACACCTCCAGCACAAATCTATCTTATGAAGCACTGGGAATTGGAGGTTGGAGGTGATATTCTACGTGGCTATCCAAGAGCAGCGCAGCTGGAAGATACCTATTGAGCGGAGCCTTTGACGGGGATTACTACAACTATTTATTTGAACCTTCTCCCTCTCTTCTCTGTCTTTCTCTCTTGCTTCAACTCTCCTCCAATATCTTTCTCTCACAGCCGCAACCCTCTCCTTTCAATCCAACCTCATCATCACTTCAAGACATACAGCAAGATGTTTGTCTATCACAACAGCGATCTGCCCCCTGACCCTCACTTCCCTGCAGACCTCGGGAAACTGGGGTAAGTATTCCTGGGTCATCATCATATGTTGTCTTGACTTGCGACTCATTTCAGACAGGTATACTATCACAGGGGAGGACAAGATTCGCAGCAGCGCCGACCCGGAAATGGAATTCAAGTACAGAATCAACCGGAACGAGCGCTTCAATGTCAAAAACCGTGAAGCCATGGATGGTATCTTTGATCCATAGCACTTGCTTGACCTTAGGCTGACTGATGTTCTCACGTTTTAGAATGCATCCGTAAAATTGTCTTGAACCGTCTTCAGGAGGCTGGCCTCGAGATTTGGCGACTTCCCTTTGGCGACGGCCGTGAAGAGCCCAAAGCACCTACCAGTGACCCACATGTGCCGATTCTGGTATCCAAGAACCTGTCCAGGGCAGCCCGTATTGTCGTGGTTCTCGGCGAGCCCGTCCAGGACCTGGGTATCTGGGCCTATCGCTCTGTTGGAGAGGACGGAATCAACTTCGGGTCGGCTGTCAACTTCACCAAGAATGTGCTTGGTGAGGGTACAGACAAAACAGGAACAGCTCTCGTTATTGCCAACACTGGTCAATTGCTTTGGCACTGCGCCTCATCTCGTGCTGTCACACAGCGAACCTGGGAGGCGGCAGATCGACCCGCTGGGCCCTGGGGCCAGGCTACTAGGTCCTGGCGCAACAAGATCCCCGGGAATAAAGACTGGCGGGAGCATATCCAGTTTGTCTTTGAACATGTGCTATGGCCAAGGCTGGACAAGAAGAGCCGCATCGACGTGATTGGCTTGTCTGAAGGTGGACAGGATGCTCTCGAGTACCTGCAAAAGAGATGTAAGTACTCATCCGTTGAAAGCAGCATTCAAGAGGATATCATCGTTCTAACTTTCTGTGTTAGGGGCCGCATGGAAGCCATACATCTCGGGCATCTGTCTCGGCAACCCGCTCCAGTCTACCGCGGTAGATCTGGACATGAGCACTCTGACCGACCCCCAGTCTTTCACTGCTTTCCTCGCCTCTCGTGGCCGTGCATACGTCCTTTCTTCCGATGAGGTTGGCAAGTTCCAGTCCGGTTACCGTGATCATGGGTGCAACTGCTATGCCTCTGGCGAGGAACTCAACGCCGAATGTATCATGGCGCATGCCTGGCCGGATATGCTGGCCTGGCTCGACATGCTTTACCAGGATCCCAATTACGCAGAGCAGGTCATGATCAGAGCTGAGGACATAGATGGGGAGACCCGCGAGGCGCTAGAGAGTATGACGGTCCGGGATGAGGACGATGTAAAGGCTGAGGATGCTACGAAGACTGAGGAGGCTCCGACTGTGCCTGAACAAGAAGAGGCTCAGCAGCAAGAGGCCATGGAAGGCCGCGAGGACGGAGGCCCCATGCCCGAGGCTGAAGTGAACAAGTAAACTGAGAATGAGGTGGCCAGAATGATTCGAGCAGCAACTTGCAATCTTTTTCCGCGGAATGGATTTCTAACAGTTTTTGTTTTCTGAACCTGAGAATGAATTTTAGGGATTTGAATAGTGCCAAATGGAATACGTTCAAGGTGTCCTTTCAAATTCTCTCGTAGGCTGTAGAGCTGTCTACCATAGTTATGACGGATACCTCAAGCTTCCAGTTACAGTGTCGTGAATTTGCGACAGTCCGCTATGCCATTCTATGGGATTCTGTCTCTTTCTCCCTGGACCAATGTAAGCTACACGATAGCCCTTAAGAGCACCCAGGGATTGAGCATTGTATGGAGAGCTGCATTAATGAGGTAAGAAAGTACCTAATAGAGTGTAATCAGAGAGTGGCGGTGTTCCTAATAGTACAATTTCTCTTGTCTCAAAACCAGCCGCCGTTGGTACAGCTTCGCCCTGATCAATATTGCCACTCGTCCTCGTAGCTTTCCCAGTCTGTCCGCGGAGAAGGCCTAGCTAGTCCGTACAAGACGTAGTTTGTATTCGACAATTCTTGCTTAGGGTCAACATCGCCAGCATCTCGGAATCCGGAGATATGTCTGTAGATAAAACAGGAATCAGCACCCACTCTTGTCTATCCCATCAGTGTCGAAAAACATGACATACATAGTCCCGGTAGACTCATCGTAGATGAGCTTCGACAAGCTTTCTGAATACAGCTTGATACCGCATAGCACAAGCTGTCTGATCGAGATGTTAATACCTAGCCATGACAGGAGAGAGACAGGGTATAGACTTACTCGTAAGCCCGGCGGAATTCTTGGCGGATAGCATCACGCTTGACAGGGTCAAGGCCCCAAAAATACTCTTCAGTCAACGGCTCTCCAGGAACTGTCTCCCAGACGATAGAGGTAGTGAACCCCCCCGGGATAATACCGTCCTCTGGTTGCGTTCCTTCTTGGTAGCCCAGAAGCCGAGGAACAACAGGACAAGCTAGCTTTGCGAGGGCCTTAACTGCCATTAATTCATCAAATTCCATCGGTGGGGCCGCCTGGTAAGCTCGAGTTTCAGAAGGTAACTTCTCGGTGCCGATAGCTGGAAGTTGATGATGGATTCGCATAAATGCTGGCTTCTTAGCTGGGTCGTCCTTGCGATAGCAGAGGAACTTTGCAGCAGTAAATGCAGGACCAGCACCATCCTTGATATCCACATCGTACAGAAGAATGGAAATCTCCTCGAGTTTCTCAGCGATCACCCATGTCTGGGCTGGCAACTGAAGGTCTGGCTTGGCGTCTGTCGGGACCTCAGTGCCCTCGAAGCGGACAAGGAAGTTTGTTTTACCACAGTACATCTTGTATCTATGGATGTTGAGAAATCAAGGTATGAAATTAGTGTGGTAGCGATACGTGTAGAGAGACAAGGCAGGTGCGGTGGAAAGAGAGTGGTTTAGTGGCGGGTGTTTCCAGGAAGCTAGATCCTCAGGTAGGTATACAAACGCGCATAAATAACCAAGCCCGTTTACATGATTTCCTTTATATCCTCCACCCCTATATTCGTATTTTCTAACCATCTCTCCAAATATCGTAAGTACTGTTATCAATCTACGTACATAGCAGATTTAGGGATCGGATTCTACCTAGCACCTATCATGGCGGATCTCGTCGTCCTTATCACTACTACGAGGCCGACCCCAATCCAGCAGTCCTTTGGCTCTGTACTAGATTCTTATCCTAAGGGTAAAATATGTGAGCTTCAACGAGAGATTGTACTGTATAACGCCTGATATTATTCCCAACAACGAGCCGAAGGTTGCGGGGGGACTCAAGGCAAGGTACATACTCTGGATCTAGTACTAGATTAATGCTTACTATGTTGAAGAAGATCAGCTTCCAACGCATGATATTTTCTCAGCCTAGGTATCTATCAACTACATAAACGATTTAATCTACATGTATGGATTCTTGAGCACCTATGATTCGGAAATCTTCACACGACAACGTAAGATCAATGGGATGTGGCCGGTGGAATATTCTCCAGTGGTACGTTGGTCTACTAGTTTCGTTAGAATGCCTGGAAAGACATCAAGAAAGACGTCATGAAAGATATCTAGAAACACTTTTTCTAACTGATGCATGTCATTGACTTGCATTAGGGCGTTGGGGTCCGCTATCGTCCGCCATAGTGGCCCGATCGCCAATCTGAAACAGCCAGTCCATCTCTCATCCAGCGCTCATCACCCTTTCAGAATTTCATATTCATCGGATCACGGTGATGTGGGTGCGTACTAGCAATTCCAATAGGCTTGTATTTCGGTCAGGTGGCGAGGCTGGATGCTGACCGCTGATCCTTGTTGGGGCCGATTTAAGCTGACGTTGTCATTGAAATTGAAAGAAGTACCTTCAGATTCGCAACATGAGCTTGAGCAACTATCCACCCCTATTCAACTACCATGGCTTGCATGATTGCGCTGAATTTGCGGGACTCTGCAACGGATTTGGCAAAAGGATCGCATCCTTTTCACGAGGCCTGGTATAAGAGCCTGGCGCGGCTGCGGGACGTGGGCCTGGAGATACCAGGTGCTCCAACCCCAGATCATAGCCAGAAGATCGCAGAGTACAGCTACTGCTGCGTGGACCAGGAGAACCCTCAAAGGGTCGTTTATCTATATCGTAAGCCTGGATGCCCTGAACCATGCTTCAGGATTCTAACCGCGCTACAGCACAATGTCCGGATGAAAAGTTCCAGCGCATACAGGTCGAGTGTACGTCGCAGACCTCGACACTGAACCAACTACTCTCGCCACTCCTGGAATCTCCCATCTCGACAGAGTCTATTTTTAGACTCCCCGATGGCATCAGGCTCATTTACCCGGGCGCAGACTCTGGCCCTAAGTGCCTGGAATTCATCACCTTTCACAACCCCAAGCGTCCTATGATGCTGTATCCGTTCCTCGAGCCCCACTGGCCTGGAGGATCGTGTGAGGGTCTGGCACAAGTCCCAGTGAGATCTTTTTCTACCAAATCCATTGAGTCGTCCAAAGGAGACAAGATCCTGTTTTGCTTCATTGAGTGGAAGAGCCTTGAGGATCGTGCAGCTCTATATGCGGATCCATCTTTGAGAAAGCAGATGAAGACCGCCAATGCAGAATATCGAGCAGCTGTTATTCAAGCACTAGGAAAAGCAGAGAAGGACCTGACGTGGGAAGAGGATCTCCAGGTCTTTTTTGAGAGCACGGGTGCGACCGATATTCAGCGTCAGATTCTAACCGGAGTCTGGGTGAATGAGGCGTATTTGGGCTTAAAGAAGAATGAAACCAGAAAGCGAAGACCGTGTGTGATTCTGTAGATTGTGTCCATGTGTCTCATTCTAAACAATTGACTCCTTCCTGACAATAACTTCACGCGACAACAGTAAAACCGAATTATTCACAACGTGCGAGTTCCTCCCATCTAAGTATGAATATCCTTTTCTCTCTCTCCAATCTTACGTGCAACGCCAGAGTGCCATTCCACCTGAGAGAGATACGCCGCCACGGCAAAGTAGGGGTAACTATCGGCGTTCATGGTTGCCTGATCGGGACTATCCTTCCCCTTGACGACGTTCACGAAAAAATACCCAAGGCCCTTTGGCGGGCCATCCTCTGTAATAAACTGTGATCAGCACCAACTTCTGAGGCTGAGGATAGACTGATCAAAACATACCTGAATCAAATACTTGATGGGTCATCTCATGGAGCAGAGTGGCCCCAGGGGTCATATAACTATCAAGGTACTGCGTCCCATCGGTAGCAATAGTTGCACTCTTATAATTCCTGACATCATCCTTGAGTCGCGTGCCGATGTCATCCCAGACACGAGGGCAAAAGTAGATGATAAGTTGTTCTTTGAGAGTCTGAGCATCCGGATAGACTGCTTTGGGTGTGTTCTTTTTAATGCCAGTGCATGGACCCGTGTCAAACCAGCCTCTTGCTTGGGACATATACCAAGTTTGTTGAGTGTCAAAATCATCCTTATCCTTTGCAGGTCTCAGCCGCGGGCCTCCAATGTCAAAGAACGCCCACTGGTTTACTCCACTTCCAAGTCCAGCTATAGAGACAGTTAGAATGACTGTAGGTGATTCAGAGAGGGTGGCTATACGTACGGACGTCTTTGATCGGGGTGCCTACTGCAAGGCTGGCGTATTCTGACTGCAGCTTTGTAGTGTATTGAAGCCAGGAGTCATCGCAGCTGAATCGCCATTTCTTGTCCTTGGCATTGATTTGGGTTGTGATTTGATTAAACCTCCCTAATGGAATTATGATCGTCAGCGTGATGTTTCACCGGCTCGTTCTGGTTTCACTTACCTTTGACAGTAGTCAACGTTCCCTTGGTACTTGAATCAACTTTCAGACTGACACTACTGAACTTTGTACCGAAGAATCGCCTCGCCAGTAAAAGAAGACGCATTCTTTCGTTTCTCTTTGAGGGAGTCCAGGATGCCAACCCTGCCGGGTCCGTCAGAAGCGTGTCGATAGAGTCGGTCGCAGCTTTGATCAACTGCTGAATTTCAGGAACCATTGCATCCACTGCAGATTTCTTGGAGTCGCAGCTACCGCCCATATTGTCAGAGCTAGTGAGGACTTTGAAAGTATCAGATGTATTGATATCCTCGGCCGTCGTTACTGGGGCTAACAAGCCCATCAGCATGGTGGCCATCCATAGCAAGGCTGGCCATCCAGAGGATAGAAGCATCTTGGATAAGTATATTGTGGCAAACAAAGTAGAAATGGTTCTGACAAACACAAATATGAGATATGTTGTAGCGTTTAGCGACTCGACTCAGACATGAACGGGCGTCAGGCTCTATAAAAGATAATCGAAAGACTGCCCCCCCAAAACATCTTTTCAATACCAAAGCAAATCCTATAAGAGAGCTTGCTGACATGCCGGGTGAATGCCTTGTCTGATGTCGCCTTCGCCCCCATGCGTTGTTTTATTTTGATATTGTCATGAGGTGATCCTTCAACGTCGGCGTCGTCATCCTCTCAAAAACAAACTGATCTATACACAAATAGCACATCTGGGCAAGACTCAAGCCTTTACTTCGATCGTCAAACTGAAACAAGGCTAAAGGGGCCAAATTGAAGTAGAGAAGGGATCTCCGGTGTGATCCGCGATCTCATTTGCTCTCTTTAGTCTAGAACTGGACATTGGTCAAATGTCAGACCAGAAGGAAGTAGGTAGTTTCACCCTGTCGTCGGAATATGCCCTGCTATCGATGACGACGTTATTTGTTTGGCCCCCAGCGGCACATGTACCTGGATCTCCTAGATGCAGGGGTGGACCAATGTATACGAAGCTTGGGGTCGAATAGCCTTGCCAAGGGCATCACCTATTGCACACTACCTAACACAAAGTATACGTGCATACGCACGCTCCAGGGAATATTTGCGGTTTGAAGACCCACCGTAAGCCTGAGCTGATCAAGATTATCCCCGAGACACCTAGGGCTCGGCCCAACGATCGTTGAGGATAGGTATGGCCCGGGGGGGGGGGGGGGGGCGGGGGGGGCGGGCCCGCGGGCGGCCGGCCGGGGGCGGGGGCCGCGGCGGCGCGGGCGG